>VZRJ01013171.1:1000788-1036949 GCA_013397565.1 Ptilonorhynchus violaceus
TCACAGAATATCCTTAATGGGAAGGGACCTGCAAGGATCATCAAAGTCCAACTCCTGGCCCTGCATAGGACGCCCCAACAATCCCACTGTGTGCCTGAGAGCATTGTCTAAATACTTCAGCATATACTATCTATAATATCCGTGCTAAGTCTGTGTACATGGATATTCCTAATCAACATATCACAAAAAAATACAACAAAACTTAAAGAAAGGTGTCAGCTCACTAAGGACCCACTGACCGTACAAACACAGTCCCCACAGAACTCAGAGTGCCTCCATCACTCAGCCATGGCCCACCCTCCCTGCCCCGTGCTTAAAAACAGGCAGACAAAAGCCCCTCCCTCTCCAAAACTAGCTTAATTAGGAAATTAGCCCGTTAATTGATTACCAGAACTATAAAAGTGCTGTAAGCAACACTAGGCAAAAAGGCTCAAGACTTTTAAGAGGTCTCTATAGAAGCTGAAGGTAAATAGTGCTATTTAATCTGTTCTTTTATTCCCTCCCTTATTTCTCACATACTAATTTACTTAGACTATCTTTAAGAAAAAAGGAGTTTAGTCTCTTAAAGAAGGCTTTCTTTCTAGAACGACCATACAGCCCCTTTAGTGTAAATTCAGGAGCTATTTATGTCTGCTTAACATGCATTCAGAGTAAAGATAGCTTTGGAGCATAGTAGCTCCTATTACTTTCCCTGGCCTGCCCTGGTCCCTCAGGAGGCAGCTGGAAGTCAGCTGCTGGCTGAGCTGGTGGTGAGGGTTATCATGTGTGGGACTAAAGGTGAGAGCTGCCCCTCGACCTCTCCCACCCTAACCAGAGCCTGGTTTTGGTGCCTACTTCTCAAAGGGACTCAATTCCAACTGGGGTTAGTGGCCCTCTGACTTCAGGAGTGAGGATAAAACATCTTATTTCCAGGGAAAACAAGTCCCATCTTAGTCTAGCTAACAGATAGAGAGGTTTAGTGAGTCTCTCTATCCCCTGTATGAAGCTAAGGCTAGCGATATACAGGATGAGGTCAAATAAATCTAACTCCAGGAAGGCTCCACGATGGCCTCTGAGCAACAGATGGGCTGTGGTGCAACTGTTTTTCCCTAGAAGACAATAACAGGTTGGAGGCTCTCCTGCCTGTCCTGGATCCCACTCAGCTCCTTGAAAGACTGAGACAGGGTTTTGCCAAGAGTGGCACTGCTACTGTAAGCCTGTAATTCTTTAGTGAATAGTAACATGTTTATTCTGACAGGGACATCCTGATCTCTCTCCATAAGCCAGACAGCTGTTGGATTCTGCACTATGCTGTCCACCCAGAGACACGGCACCAGCATCCTGACCATAAAGGAAATCCTAGAAAATGGGTTCTTGGCCGAGTCCTCCAGCCATAGCCCTTCTCCTGTTCTGACTTATTACATGGACTCGAGCAGTGCCTCCAAACTGGACACCTGGGAGCTTCCCATGGACAATGGCAACACAGCAAGTGGCAGTTCTCTGTGTGTTGTCAAGCAGGCGGAGTCTCTGAGCAGCTGTGTGAAGACTGACCTACACAGCCTGACCCAGGGCATCTCTGACCTCAGTCTTGTCTGCTTCTGCAAGGCCCACCATGGCCAGGTGACTCTGGAGCTGTCTGGTTTGTCCTGGGAGCACCCCAGCAAAAACAGCTGCCTGATGAACGTGGTGTCGCAGGCCACCTCGACACCTTGTAAGAAAGACAAGCACTACAACCCCCTGGAGAACCTGCTGTCCAAGAGCTCTGAGCTCCTTGGAGACCTCTCAGCCCTTGGGAAAGTGCCAGCACCCGGGTGGGAGATCTCGGCAATAAAATCCTCTCTGGATACCAGCACGTCCCTTGATGTAAGCACTGAGGAGTTAAGGTTTCTGGGATGCTCCACACCAGACACATCGTCCCTGGAGACCTCTGTGGTGATCCCTCTGGCTTGGCCTGGTGCCTTCGAGAAGCACCCCGCGCTGATCCACAGATCTGGCACCCTGGAGACCCAGCTGAGCGATCCCGACGCTGTCCCTGTGTTTCTGCACCAGGCTCTGTGATGCTGCCGCCCGGGCTCCGTGCTGGAGCTGCGGGGCCCTGCAAGGAGCAGGGATCCACGCTGCAGCACAGAACACGAAGCCAGCGCCGGGAGCGGTGATGGCAGCAGCGGGTGACGAGTTAAACCTGCCCCCCCTGGGGTGACTGAGTCGGCACTGCAGGTGCTTGGGCTGGTGATGGCACCCCGGAGAGCCGCAGCCTTGCTGGCTCCTCCTCCCCGATCCCTCTCTTTTGTATTAACGCAATAAAGATATGAATGTCCTTCTGGGGGTGGTCTCTGACTCTCGCCGCCCGCCCGGCCTGCGGCTGAGCCCCCTGAACATCCAGGGGCCGGTACAACCTCACCGGGCTCGGCCCCCTCCNCGGCGCTGCCCGCCGGGAGCGCGGCCGGGGCTGGGGATCCCTCTCCTGGCGCTCCAGGAAAGCACAGCCTGGCAGCGGGATGTGCGGGACCGGCCCGGGCAGGGGCTGCGGGCGGGCGGGGGATCCCCGGGCACCCCCGTCCTGTCCCCCTGCCCGCGGGATACAGGGGGCTCATCCTCGTCCCGGCTGCAGGAATGCAGCATTCGCCAACGTGCAGGGAGGGTTTCCTGGGTCATGTCCAGCCCCTGGTCCAAGGGAAGGACAGGAGCCCAGCCCATGGCACCCCATCCCTGTCAGACTTCCTTGCTCTCCTGGTAGATCTCACCCCTCTCTCACAAACACTTGCTCTCCCTCCTGGTTTTCCTCTCCCGTTACTGCTTACAGCAAAGACAAGGAGAGGGACCTGTGAAAACCACTTTTCAGGATATTTAAGGTTTTCTAAAGAAACAACGCACACTTCCCCTTCTTCTTTTAGGGAGAGATTAAGGGATAGCGAGTCATGTTGCATGAGAGGACAGAGACAAAAAGGGAAAGCAGCAAGACGTGCTTGTAATCAACTTTTGTGAATCACTTTTGTGAAGTAATTTCATTAATATACATGCCTAACCTGCCCACTGGCCTCACCTCACCTCTTGAAAGTGCTCACCTACTTGTACTCCTTCAAATTCTGTCAGTCAGACATAAATTTTATATGTATCACACTCCCGTGACTAAAGTATCTCTAGTTACAAAGTAAGTTTAAATACTTCCACAGGGCCAAAGGAACAGCTTTGAAGGAGAGATGAGAGCTACAAGTATTCCACACTAGTAAGAAAAAAACATCCAGTGAAAAATTTGTTCTTCAGCTGTCAGAAAGGCCCCACAGACAAACAGAAAACAGGGAGCTGCTTCTATCCCCTGGCTGCTCACAGGGCTTTTTTCTAAACCATGTTACAACATCAGAAACAGGTGACAAAACAACTCTGAAACAGGGCTGGGAAAGAGAAAGTATTTACAGTTTGGAGTATAAACACCCCAGAAGAGTACAAACCAGAGCTATAATTAGCGAGAGGATCACCCAGGGGGTTGGTTCAGCTGCAGCCTGTGCTGGCTGACTGATTGCTATTGATACTGCACCGGAGAGATTAAGCTTGTTGTGTAAATCTGTAGCTGGAACATACAAAAAGTGCTCTGGGTGACAAACACGACCATGGCCTTAAAGGAAAACAGAGGAAGAAATGAAGAATTTGAAACATGCTGCTGTGAAAAGGGAATGGTTGCAGTGTAGGAAGAGATACTAGTTCTGCTAACATTATATTAGCATGAATCAGCTGGGCAGGAACTTGGCAGGGGCTTTGGGGCACCTCCTTTAGAAAAACCTGTGCCAAGATGGCATGTGAAGCATGAAGAAATGTGAAATAAAAATGGGGGATAAAAGATGAACAAGTCTTTTGCAAAAAGCAGCTTTGATGTTAAAAACCACAGATGAGCAAGATAAAGCACAGAAGTCATGGAAGGCTTGAGGGGGGAAGAATTTACGTTTAACAATTTGAGTGTCTGACTGACAGACAAAAAATGGTTTATAATGCCATTTCCCCACATTGATATTAAAAAAAGAAGTCCTTGCAATAGAGCTGTGGTGTTGATGATGCTGACAAATCTTTTCTTCTTACCCCGATCTCCTTGTCTCTATTTTTGCTGTGCATTGAGCTTCAACATTTCACAGTCAATGAATTTAACCTGAATTTCCACTCCTGTGCATTACTGAACTCACTACCTCGGGGAGTGGGCTAAATATCAAATAACTGGAAGTAAAAATATTCCTTAGTTTCTGCACAGTATCACATTTTCTTAGTAATGATCCATTAAATCTTAAGGTTTTCATCCATATGCTGTCCTTTCTTTTCAGTATTATGTAGTTCCAGTCTTACATGAGGCAGTGAACTGCAACAATGTCATTATCACTCAATTTCAAATCCTCTCCTCCCCTGGAAGAAATATTTTCGTTCTACAGTAGCAAGCTCACCTCTCCTTGGTTCTCTCTGGCAGAGAGACAAAAGGAGGCTGCCTCAGGGTGATAAATGTATTTTCAGTAACTCCTGTATTTATGGCTTTATTTTCTTGTCCTCAGTTCACAAACCAAAATAACAATCCTTCCCACGGTGCAGTTAAGGACTTCATGTACACCAGGAGAAACAACAGTAAGACTTACTACAAAGAAAATAAATGCTAGAGCCAGGAAGAAGGACCCAAACCACATTTTCTTGGTATATTATTTTTTTAATATATTACAAAATTACAGTTTCAATAAAGAAGTAGAAAAATAAGAAATTCTTTGCAAAGTGCTTGTGAAATACAAGCAGTTCCCCAGAAGGCATTAATTATTTGAACTACCACACATAAATGGTCCAAGCATTCCGTGAACTACTGAGACAGTCCCAGTCAGCATACTGAAAAGAGAGGCTTTAAAAAGATGGGAAAGTATATTTTCACTAAAAGGTCTATTTCCAGCTGGGGAAAGCCAGGTCTCAGGTACCGTTCTGGAATGCAGCTTCACTTGTGTCAGTATCGTGTTCCTTAAGGGAGGGAAGAGGAAATTTAAAAAGAAGAAAAAAGTTTTATTTATAGGATAGAACTGTAAGATTTCTGGCTTAACTAGATTATGCTGTGAAACAGGGAATACTTGTTAGTACAAACTGCTGCTCTGGCAACATGCTCCAAACAGACTTTGAATCATTGCATTTACCATGAAAAATTATTTCAGCCCAGCTGTATTTCAGTACAGCTCCTGAGGAACAATGCTGGTTTCACCTCTGCACTGCAGCACTGCCCAGAGCTGTGAGCACTCCTGAGGACACACTGCTTTCACTCAGGCACCAGGAATGAACTGCATTTAGCTGCAATTACCAAAACTACACTGGCATGTACTAATCCCCCAATTAAAATAAATGAGAGACTTAATAAATTGAGCACTACATGTTTTATAGAGATTAACAGTCATAAGTATTCTGGATCACACTTCACAGGTCTCATTTATTGCACAACTGATTTCTTACATCACTGCACCTCTTGCCTGTGACAAGTGTAGCTGCTACAATGACACACCACCCCCACCGCTGCTACTACCAACTACTCACTTGCAATTCTGTTATTAAAAATACCTGATTCAGTTTCTTAAACTCAACCACTTGGAAGAAGATGTGCTCCAGGATATATTTGGCATCTTGCTTCTCCTTTGGGAGTTGACTCGTCACTCCCAGGATATCGCCGCATTTCCGTACGTAGAACTCCAGGTCATCATCAGTGCCTAAAGAAGCAGCCAGGGAAGAAGGCAGGTGAGCATCACACACCTGGATCACACACATCTGGAACAGCTGGGCAAACACCTGCTATGAATATCCATCTGCTGTTGGCATTCTGGGAGGCTCAGTGCTATAACCAAGCTCAGCAGAGTAGCCATGATGTATTCCTGCAGTCAATACCTTCTCTTCTTTAGGCTTAAGGGTGTTTAAAATAACCTTAACGTTTTAATTTCAAAGCATAAAAAGATGTGAAATTAATCAGCAAGAGTGCACAAAGCAATTTGTGCACAATATAAGAAACAGCAGGCAGAAGCAGGATAACATGTCATGTAACAGATAAAATATAATGTCACAGTACAGAAAGTCACATTATCAATTTCCAAGGCCTTTCAATTTCTTGGATCAGGATGAGAGCAGTAGATTTTCACAAATGAGGTCCATGCTTTAAAATTAAATATAACAATTTTCCTATAAAAACGTGGACTTTTTAAATAAAGTGTAAACAATCAGTCTGCTCCACTTACATTTGTTTGTGATCTCTGCAAGACGTGCTTTCTCAGAGGAAAAGGTTTCATCCAAGTCAAACAGTTCCAGAGCGGGAGGAGGCAATTCTCTGAAAGCAGGTGGAAAAACCTTGAAAAGAAAAAGTAGCATGGTTTATTGCCACATAGTTTTCTGACATTTTACAGATCTCTAAGACAACAGTTTTGAACTTACCTTGGACTTGAAAAAACCCTTTAAAAAGTCAAAAGCAACTCCAAAGCCCACAGAACAAAGGGACACCATGTGAAAATTCCATTTATATTTTGTAAAAATAACTGAACATTTCAAAAGAGTTTAGTCACAAGTATGCCAGAATTATCACCCAGCATCACAACTAGACATTCTGCATTTGCAGCCTCAGTTTTGCTCCATGAGCCCCAGGTGATGGCTGATAGCTGAGGAACTAAATTCACCAGAACAGCTCACCCTGGAAACATATTCACATCAATTCTGGTGAGAGTATTTTCTGCAGTCACCACTTATGCCACAAGTTGGACTTGGGTTTTTAAAGAGACACTGCTTTCTGCTGCACTCCTGAAGCTATAGGGATCCCAGTAATGCTTCCTCAGTGACCAGGATACAGAAGGATGGACCAATGAAGGCAAAATTCAGATACTCAGAGATTCCTGCTTTTTGAAATTAGTTTGACACCACCGTAAGCTCGTGTTATTGCTGTCAGCCCAAATCTCTGCTGGTAAAAGTTTGATCAGCTCCTGCTATAAAAGACCAATGCTCCACTTTCTGCTTCCCTTGAGGATGTGGGAGATGGAAGCAGAGCAGGACAGACTGGCTCCTCCCTGGCAGCAGTCAGTGCAGTACTTACACCACCACTGCTTTCTGAAATCTCACATCCTGTTTTCACAGCAAAGGCTGAACCAGCACCTCACAGGACTGGGAGCAGCTACTCAACCAAAGGCTTATACACACAAGGATTCTGTTATGGTACCCCACACTACATTTTGAAGCTCTTTTGATAAAAATTAAAAGTGTAAATAAGTGCTCCTTCCTAAAAGATAGTCCCTGCAGTGTATTCAACTCCCAAGTGATTAATTATTACTACAGCATTTCTCACTACTTTTTTTACAGGCACACTGAGGTTTTGCACGAAACAAATGAGCCAGAGAATCATCAAGGCTGGAAAAGACCTCCAAGGTCAAGTCCAACCTTCATGGAGAAGGGTTCTTCCCATGCTGCATGAGCAAGGAAATTACTCACAGCTGGCTGAAGGACAGGTAGTGGAGTCTCAAATTCAGGCTGAATGAGTTGGAGGGGTTCGTGTTTCACATTCAGTTCTTCATAAGCTCTGCAGCACAGAAAAAGACAAACTATGAGGGGAAAAATGACACAACATCCATTTCCACTTGCAGGCTATAGAGATGGATTTTTATGAACATGCCAGCATCAAAGTTTTGCACTGTAACAGCACAAAAAAAATGGGATGTCCATTCTAGAAGAACCTCAGAGAACTAAAAATCAGCAATTAACAACTTCCACAATGAGAAAACTAAAATTGTGACAGAGGAAGATAACGGTAGGTGGATATATAAGGTGATATAAAAGAAATCACAGCTCAATTCTTCAATCAACTTTTAAAGGGATGAACATGGATGATGAAAAAGCAATCCAGCCCAAACAAAGCAGAACTGGGATTTCAAAAGGGTTTTTAAGGAAGTCCTTAACTTACAGCTATTTTTAAAAAAGTATTTGCTATGGGATCAGAAGGGAGATCCTGTTATGAATTCATAACTTGTGAAAATACAAGAAATACAGAGTAAGAAGAGTGTCCACAACAGTGGAGTTTCGTGGACTCTGTGTTAAGCTGCCACTATTCAGTGTGCTCAGATGTGATCTGTGTACCAGAGGAGTTACGACAGACAAAGCTGACAGTGACACAAACTGGTAAAACTGAGCAGCTGGTAAGTCTCAAGACACAATTACTGGGAAATGCAAAGGTGACTGAAATGCAGCTTTCAGTAAATGTCTAATTCAAAAGTGGAAAAACAAGCAGCTCTCAGTTATCACTTCAGAAAGTGCCCAACATCACTGCAGACAGTTCTACTAAAATTATCAGATCATTGAATCTCATGTAGTCGAAAAAAAAGGAGAAAAGAAGGCCAGAAACTACAGCTAAGACAAGAACCAAGAGAAAACATCATTGTCACACTGTACAAATCCATCTTCTGGTATATCCACATTCAGAATGCTGCCCACAGTTCAGTCCTTCCTGCTCTTAAGGAGACACAGTCAAGCACAAACAGAAAATGCAGTACACAGAGTGGAATGAATAAATAAGTAATAAGAAAATTACAGCTGCTGACTTGATAACTGAAGGGAGGGCAGTTGTGTCCAGCTGATAAAGGGATGTATCAAACAGCTTTGTGAAGTCTCTTGGGTTCTCATCTCCTTCCTGCAGGCAGACTCGCAGTTGCTCAGACAGTGCAGCTGTGTCTGGGAGCACAGTGTAATCTGAAATCTGAACACACAGATACACACCCCTGGTATTTGGAATGATCAACACATTTCCATAGTCTCTTTCTAGTTTATATCTCACCTAAAATCTCACCTAGAATTAATTATTTCACTCTTTAGCAGCTATGGCCCTTTGCAGTGCAGCTCACTAGATCAGTAACTGTGCAAACTCTTCTCTTAGCTGTAAATTGATGTTTTAACTGGATTTCTGATAATTTTTTAAAATTAAAAGAGCCAGCTTACCAGTCAACTTGTAAAAGACTTGTTCTTTTATGCACACACACTACACAATTTTATCAGATACGTTATTTCCAATTACAAACAGCATTTATATCCATCAATCAAAAAAACATCCGTTAAAACTGACACACGTGCCCTACTCACATACAAAAAATCTGCTTTTCCTTCCTGCACATTCCTCATCTGAGGGCTCAGAGTGAAGTGCAAACTTATTACACTGGAGCAGTACATCTCATAAACATGGGCAAATTAGAAACAGACTTTCAGAGATTATTTCTGATAATGAATAGCAATCTGAGTGATACCATGATTTTTTACACCTAAGCCATCTGTCTACTCAATCTTAGACCCTGAATAAAAGTTCTGCAACAACAGCAGCCCCCATCTTGCTGTTAACCATTCTGTGCTAAATATGTGGTGTGCCAAAAGTGGTGCTGCCACATCACACTGTGGTGGATCTCTCTTACCTCAGGGTCCTCCATATCCATCTGGTTTAAGTGGATATCTGATGTTGTGAGCCACTGGAAAAGCACATCCTGGAGAAGGGCAAAACTTAATTAATTTCACGAGGATCCAAATAATCTCATACTATGCTTAAACATTCATATTAAATCTATTAAATAACATACCATGAAAAAGATGAAAAAACAGGTAATAAATCAAAGAATATCTGTTAGTATTGGCTTAGGATCTCCATACTGAATCCATTTCATAGCTGTCTTGCTCTAAACTGAAGCTGAGTCTGGAGTGCTTTGGAAATGTGAAGATCCACTACAATGTTTTTAAAGAAAAAATAAACAACTCCCCAAAACCCCCAACTTACCATGATCTTACCATTTTCTTCTTTATCTAAATACTGATCATTGAACATGTGGGAAGATCCCAGCGCTTCCATCTTTCCACCTTGACTCTATCAACAAAGAATACAATATAGCAAAAATTCCTTCCAAATCACAGTTTTAGAGGCCATTGTTATTGCATTACTTGTCTACATAGTAAAAACCTGTGTTAACTTTTTCATATTCATTAACAATATCAATCCTGTGTTAGTAACCATTGACTACTACTAATTTCTGATTTCCTTTTTATAAATTAACAAGGCTGAATGAGTAAGATAAATGAAAAATTTACTGGTTCCAAGGTGACAGACCTCTTCCTTAATTCAATATAACGTACTTAAGAAGGGAACAATGATCTTAATAAATTATCACTAAAACAGTGGGAAAAAACCCAAAACTTTAAAGAAGAACTAAAGATATTCATCTGCCAAGCAAAAAATATATAATCTTTGCTGACCATCTCATTAATTCTCTGAACCCCATGCAAAGTTTACCATAAAAAGAGGCAGGAGTCACTGGCTTCACCTGAAGCAGATACACCAAAACTTGATGTGGGTTTTTAAGTATTCTCAGAAGATCCACTCACAATTTTTGTGTGGGGCAGGGGGGAGTGCAGGGTGTGCCCCAGGCAGCTCATACCTCATGCTGATAGAAAGCCAGGATAGGCCTGTTGAGCGGGAAGCAGACGGATCCTGTTGACAGAACTGCCACTGCTGGCTTCATCACATTCAGGGTGGCTCCAAAAGGATACACAAAAGTGAGAGCTCTGCAGGAAATAAAGAAACTCCATAACTATCTGCCTGTATCAGGCAGGCTGGACAGATTCATAAAACTCAGGCTCTGCCTAAAGTGCAAACTGCAATTGTGCATTGCCAAGAGCCTACTTCCCACTGGAACCACATTTCAGTCTTTCTCTACAGCTTTGTCCAGGCTGAAGAGTTGTCTGAAATAAGGAACAAGGAACACTCTTGATTTCTGTTTGCACACTTCTGTACTTGAGAGAAGAGGAGGGGTATTTAACTCACAAATTAATACATATTTGGCAACAAAACTACAACATAAAATGTTTTTACACTTCCATTTTCCCCTGTAATCAACCACATTGTAATTTATTACTCTAAAAACTAGCTGGAAGGAAGAATACAAACATTTACAGTTATTCATGGAAAAACTGTATTCTTCTCAATGCCTTTTCACTCCTTTACCTTACCCTGGATTAAGACTCTCTAAGAAGCTGCATCACTGCTCCTGCCTGCAGCCAGCCCAGCTACTATCTAGAGGTTTTTCATATTTACATTGTTTAATCAAATTCAAACCCACAGACTAGGGGCAAAAAAGATCTGGTCATGAGAACAGTAATTCCTTTCCAAACCTATCACTCCTGCTCCTTCAGTGGTTATCAAGCACTACTAAACAGATTCTCCTTTCCAGATATAACCTAAGAAGCTGACATAAGAAATGCATTAGAAAACCTCACCACCAGTACAATGTACTGCTGCTGAACACAAACCTGCTCATTTTGAGGTAATCTACATATTTTCACATCAGTTTCCTACAGGAAAACACTTACTGTGAGTCATGGCCCTTTCCATCTTCATCTGTTGTCTCAAGCACTGTTTTCTTTGCAGCTTCACTGATTCCCCTACAAGAGGTTGAAAACCAAAACTTACTGAAAACAATGCAGATGACAAGAGTTTACTGTGAAGATTTATATACCCCAAATACTTACCTGTTCAAAACTCCATCAGAGATTAGTGCTTCTTTTGGGTGGTGGTACTTGTAATATACATTTCGTACTACAGCATCTTTGAAAAAGAAAAATATACAGAAATTTACATCTTAGCTGATCAGTGTGCTGGATTTACCAACCAAAAATTAGTTTAGCTCTTGGGTTCCCTGGGTGTTTGCTTCTAACACCACAAAGCTGGCATTTGGCTCCCAAAAGAATTGAAATCAGCCTTCACTCCCATTTTCTTTTGGATAGAACAGATTTAGGACAGGAATACATTTTCAAATTCAAATAAAAAAGTAAGCACATGTCCATCTTCTGCAAAGCAAAACAGGCAAAAAGATAATCCAATTAAAACAGCAAGGATCAATTTTTACAACTTAATTTTTTTTAATACATCTTCTAAATGCTTGATGAATCGAATCCTGTTGATACAAAAAAAGGCACAGTCTAGAAAAGCTACCAAAGACAGAAAATATTTTATGTTCACTGAGACACAGTTGCCTTGGGTTGTTTTTTCTTTTTTCACATTGGCAGCACAAAACTAATGTATGACATTTTACTGTCTGCTAAAGAGAAGTGCCACTCCTTATTCAGGGTGAGCATGAAGTGATTCAATCTGTTAAAATGTGAGGAAAATGTCTTAAATGAAAGGCTTTTTAACCAAGAAGTGTTACTAGAATTAATCTTCATTAGTAAATACCATTAAAACTAACAACTACAGCAAAGGAATGCAGATGGCTAAACTGTTGTCCATGTACTCTGACCATGGACAGCCCTTGCTGTGCTCCAGTATTATCCTGCTTGTGCATGTAGATTTAAAGAAAAAACATATTTTAGACCAAAAGATACTTTGTGAAAAGGATCTGCTTGGTTTGTGTCTACAAAGGCTGAACCTGCTCTTTCAATTTTGCTGAAAATTGATGAATAAAAGGTAGCAGTAAGCTCCATTACCATTATTGAAAATGATCCCATATTCTTCTAGCAAAAAGTTAATATTTGTGCCATTCTGGGACTCGCCACCTTCTCTCAGCATCACCAGGATGGCCCCACCATCCTCCAGGAATTTCTTCAGAACGGAGAACTAGAACAACAAAGATTCAGACAAAAAAAAAAAAAAGCACATGAGAAGCTACACACAAAACTGCAGGAAGTTATAATGAGATGAGGGAAGGTAAATGATTTTGACTGCTTGCATTTAACTTGATCCTACACAAAAAACATCCAAATGTCAATTTATGTGAATTCATTTAAAGCAGCATTACAGCAAAGTCTTCTGTGTTGTTCTTTTCTACTTAAGCAAATTTTAAAACATAATTAATTTGAAAACAGTTATTGACTTCTTACCTCATCAGCACTGAACTTCTCTCTTGGCCCTCCTGTAATCCACAATTTCACCCCAAACAGTCTCTCAGATGTGATCTCATCTTTTAAGCTATGAATAGATTAATAAAGACACACATTGTTCTTGGATATAGTCCTGAACCACAACTTTTTCCTTTTGGTTTTTTTTTAAAGGACTGGCAAATGAACACAAAGCAAATCACTTCAGTCACTTTGCATCCTTTTATCTGGCTTTGAAGCTGACAACTTGAGCAAAAATAATCCTTACAAATGTCAAGCAGCTAAACAGCAACGCTCCTCCAACAAGGCACTGTGGCAGATCCAGAGCTGCTCTAAGCTGTCACAGCTGCCATTAAACTGTGTAACTGAGGAGCTTCCTCTTACTTTTTTGTTGTTGTTGTTTTTCTTCTTTTTGGTCTGGGCATGTTTTATAAAATCACAGAATATCCTGAGCTGGAAGGGACCCACAGGATCAACGAGTCCAACTCTGGGCCCTGCACGGACACCCCAACAATCCCACCCTGTGCATCCCTGGGAGCGTTGTCCAAACGTTCCCGGAGCTCTGGCAGCCTTGGGGCCGGGACCATTCCCTGGGGAGCCTGTTCAGTGCCCACCACGCTCTGGGGGAAGAACCTTTTCCTGATATCCAACCTAACCCCCTCCCAAACACTTCCATGCCCTGCCATTTTGTACTGGACAGATAAACAGTATCATCTGCACCAGGCCTGTTACTCCCAACCGAGACAGACTCAAAGACCTGTATGAAGAGTTCCATCCTTACAACTTAACGCTGCATCTCCTCCACAGATGAGACAGCTGTGGCTCCAAAGAATCACGCACAGCATCCAACAGTGTCAGAAAGACACAATCAATGCGAGAGAGCGGCTTCAGCTCACGAGGTACATCCCCAAAGGCTACTCGGGTACTCAACGCGGACCACACAGACATCGGGGTCTCTCCGTGGCCCCAGGAGCCGCCTCTCACCTCTGCACCTTCCAGCTCCCGCGCAGCCTCTTCCGCAGGGCCTTGTAGCCGCCGGCCGGCGTGAAGCTCTCGCCCTTGGAGGCGTTGAACACTATGGCAGTGCGCGGGCCGCTCTCCATAGGCTCCCCCGGGGCCGCCGGAGGGCTCTGGGGAGCAGCGGGGAAGCGCCAGCGCTCCGGCCGCCCGCGGGTCCCCAACGTGTCCCCGCCGTGCCGCCGTCACCACACGCGCTCCGCCCTAGCAACGCTACGACCCGGCGCATGCGCGGTTGTCCTTGTGTCCCCCCCTCGAGTGCAGAGGTAGCCGCGGTGGTTCGCTCCATTCCCCGCCAGGGAAAGAGGCGGGGCGGTACCATTGCGGAGGGCGGGAGGGGTGACGGGGCGGGGACAGGGCTGCGCGCACCCGCCCTGACTCTGCCACAGCCCTTGGCTCCAGCCCGCGCCTCTCAGCGCCAGGACAGCCCCCCTGCGCCTCAGGAAGCGGCTGCTCTCCCTCACCTCTGGACGTTTCTGGGCCTTTGCTTTTTCTTGTGTCTAACTTCGCAATCCTGACAGATGCAGGTTCTTCTCTGTGAGGGTGGGGAGGCCCTGGCACAGGTTGCCCAGAGAAGCTGTGGCTGCCCCACCTCTGGAAGTGTCCGAGGCGAGGTTGGACGGGGCTTGGAGCAATCTGGGATAGTGGAAGGTGTCCCTGCCCCTCGTCTTTAAGATCCTAACGCACTCTCGGATTAGCGTGAAGTAGTAAATTAAAGCTGGCAGTGTTAGTGAGTTCCTGGGTGCAGCAAAGTCTCCTCAGGCCCAGGGTAAAGCAAAACTCCACCCCCCCCTCACATCCAGGACAAGCACAGACACACATCAGTGTTTGAACTTTAATATAAACCATGTCATATTCCCAATGACTTCAGCATGTACAAGATAAAGCCTGATAAAAAAAACCTCAATTGTTCCAGCACAAGCTTCCCCCCAGCATGAGCATCACATTTCTAGAAAGCCCCTTTGGGTGTTGCTCTGAGCCCCCTCTCCTCCCCACAGCAACAGCACAAAACAGCTTAAAAAAAAAAATAAAGTGGGAAGTGACATTCAAGGAATACACCAGCATTTAAATTAAGGCAGAATAAATAACTCTTCTATGTCAGTGACAGGTGTTTTCAGGTGAGTGCTGGAGCCTGGAGCACCCCTTGCTGTTCATGGCCCCGTGCTCATCGCAGTAGTGTTGGTGTGCCTCGGGCAAGTCAAGCACGTGCTGTGAAAGCATCCCCCAACCCCAACCAGGGGTCAGCTTATAAAGTTATTTTTATTTTTCCAAGAAACTCAGCCTCTTCCCCACCCCTTTGATCTGGGATTTTCCTCCTATGCATCGGCTCCTCCATAACAGCTTCCTTGTTGCTTCGGTACCATCCCACTCCTGGACCAGAGAGATGATCTACCCACTTTAGAAAAGGACGGACTGGTATGTAAGGCCACAGTGCAGTTCAGGATTTATAATCTGCAGCTGCCTTTGGAGCAATAGCTGAGGAACAGTTTTTCCCTCAGTCCAGGAGGAGTAGCTTAAGTGATAGAGCCCAATTAAAAGAAGGAAGCCACTGTTCATGGTGGTAGGAAGAGTTTCCTTCTCTGTTGAGGACTTGGGGAAAGACATTAGACATAGCTGGGCATAGCTCCACAAAAAACATTAAAAAATAGTGTCCAGTTACAGGGACAGGGCTGTTGATGTGAACGATGGCAAATACCTCAACCATAAATACAACCACAGAGTGAATACAATTCTGCCACGTAGCACAAGACACTCAGGGGGAAATTCATAATCAGTGTCCCACTTTCCCTGGCAGGGAAATACTCATTGAGGGAAAAATCCACCAAATAGCAGAAGTTAAGAGCTCTGTTCCATCCCAGCCAGTTAGTGCGTTAGTCCCAATTTCCTTAAACCATGAGCGAAGGACAGTACCAATCCTCACCAAAGGAAAAAAAAAAAGAGAAAGAAATTTAACATAAAATCCATTCATTTAAAATATGGCTTCACAAAGCCTTTGTAAAACCTAGATGTCCTCTTCTGTTGGTGCATAAGAAAATCCTAAAAATGCATCTGAGGCACTGGAGCTGCTGGCTGCTAGGTCAGGCGTGCGGGTGATGGAGGCAGAGATGGCTTCTTGGGTGAACTCAGGATCAAAGTGTCGCAGATCAGCTGGACCAGCCTGAGCCAAGGAGCAGAGACACGAGCATGGAGTGAGCAGACCCAACCCAAACACTTGTGCTCAGACAGTCCAACACAGCTGCTCTTCTGTAAGAACCATCACCGCTGCATTTGTAGTTCCCAACCCACACCTCAGAACCCTCAGGGTCGGCATAAGACATCTGGAGAGGATCCCTGTTTTGTACCGCAGGCAGAATTACCCACTTACCACATTGGGGTTGAATGGAGGAGTAATCCTCTTGTGATACAAATCATCCCAGTTTATTGGGCTGAAGAATACATGGTTCTTTATCTCAAGCTGTAGAGAAAGAAGGAAGGAAAAGTCAGTGTTCTGCTAACCCTTGTTTTCCAGCACCTGACATCTGGTCTCACAGCACTAAGTGGGTGAAACAAGGCTTGAAGTTATCACATGCCCATATCCACAGATCCTTAATACATGAGGGTCATGGTCCAGCAAGCTCGTGAAGGGAAATGACCCATCACACACTGGTGTCCTTAGCTGGCCACCACACCTTTCCCTTTGGAAATCCAAGTCAACCCCACGTGCCCTTTTAGGAGGCTGAAGGGACAGATTGTGTGAAAAGCTTTTTCCATGTGCTATTATGAATGAAATGCTCAGAATAGAAAGGCTTCCCATCCATCCTCCCTCCTGATCATAGTGGAGGCCACCTACAAAGTCTGTTTTGGCACCCAGCCTCCTCTTCTGGTCCTTGTGGAGAAGTCCCTGGAGGATGTCACAAGCTGCCACAGTCTTGGTTCCTTGGATCTGCAGTGGCTTGTGCAGAATGTTGTCATACATCTGAGACACATCCCGGCTGTAAAAAGGAGGCTAGTTTGAAAGAGAGGAGAAGCAGCCAGGTAAAACATGAGCTACCAGAAGGAACCACACATTGCAGGTCAAGATGAGTCCTGCAGTGAGTAGATGAGGGAGACCTGTCACATCTCTGCTCCAAGGGACAGTGGTATGACTGAACCAGGTCATTAATTCAGGATTGAGTTGTCTATCAGGCACCCTGTGAACAGCAAGCCAACCTCAAGCCACAGCTTTTAAAAATAAAATTTCCACCACAAGGTAAACCAGACCATTTCCAAACTTACCAGTCCAAAGAGCATTTCATAGAGGACAGCACCTAGGCACCACCAGTCTACTGTCCTGTCATAGGGCTGCTTCTTTAGCACCTCAGGAGCCAGGTACTGCCAAGTTGGAAGGAAATATTTGAGTCAAGTTATAAAGGAAGGGCTTTGCCCTACTAAGTCACAAACCTGGCAGCAAATGCATTAGGAAGCACACAGAAGCATTTCCTGCTATGATCTAATAAACTCTCCACTTGCTTTGGAGGAATGGGGTTGAAAGGCACCTACCAAAGCCCTCAAAAGGTCCTTCCAGGCTACAGAAGCTTCTCTTCCAATAGAGGACTTGTACAGGAGTTTGCCACCCACCACAGTTCAACCAGCAAACCTGTCCCACACCGACACATCACACCTCTAGGAGGCTCCTGTTGTTTTGAAAATGCTGCAGTGTTCAGTCCCTGTAAGTCTGTCCAAAGCAGCAAAACTATCAATAGCCTCCACCAAGGAGCAACAGGCAAGAATTTGAGCAGTCTGCAAAACAGTCTCCCACAGAATTATCTCTGTGTACTATCAGGCTCTGTCTAGAACAGGAAAACACCAACACACACCAAAACCAGAAAACAAAGCTCAAACATTCCTGCTTGGTTCAAGCTGTGCTATTGCATAAGAGGCACCCCACTGAAAAAGGAGGGGAATTCCTGCCCACTTTTGCTAAGTTGAATACTGGAAGGTGTCTCGTTTACAGACCCTTCTTCAAGGGGGAAAGCAGCAGGACAGGTGCATTAACCTAGGCTGAAGTGCTACCAAAATCCCCAGCTTAGTAAGAAGCACGAGAAAAAAACCTTCAAGAAGCCAAACTGGAAAAAAGGTTTTCACAAAACCTAGTTGGAGTGCATTGAAAAAGCATTTCCTCCCCTCTGAGCAGTGTTCACATTCCAGGGAGAAGCCTGGTCCTCTCCTCTGCACAGGGCATTCCGCACAGGAGAGCACAGCAAGGTCCTGTGCGTGCCAATACCAGCAGGTTCCTGTTCTGCACCTCTGGGGTCTCAGAGCAGGTAAACATCCTGCTCACAGGCACCCAGGGTCGAGGTTGCCTCCACAGCCACCTGGAACAGCCCTCATTCACAAGCCTGGCCATTTCCACGGGACCCCTGGCCCTGAGAGGTGATTAGTACTCCAAAATTGCTCTGCTGTTACAGGTGAAGCTGTCTCTGCTGAATAGGGAAGGCCTTATCTGAACTCCAGGCTGACAACTTCAAAGACCTCACAATTTTTTGAGATGTTACAGAAGCCCAAGACTCAGAGCAACAAATCCCTGAAGGTTTCCAGCCCCCAGCTCACAGCAAAGCCCCAGCACAGGCAGTACCTCAGGAGTGCCACAAAAAGTAGAAGTTGTCTCCTCTTGCTCCATTCCTTCTTTGCAGAGTCCAAAGTCTGTCAATACTATGTGTCCCTAAAGAAGAGAGACATTTCAGCTTGTTCCACTCTTTCCAGAGAGGAGACAGGATTTCCAAGTGTTTGCCTTCACGTTACATTTCGTGTGGGTTTTAGTTCCCCACTGCTCATCTGCCTCCCCTCCCTCCTCTTATGGTCATCCTATAGTACAAGTACAGGACCCTATAGAGCGAGTCTAAATTTCTTTGAGTTGTTTTTTTCTTTTGAATTTGTCTACAGCTGAATAGCTACAAAGAGATCCAGCACTGCTGTGATTTTCTGCTGCTTTATCCCAGAGCCAGTTCATGTAAGAGTCACCAGCAGAGTAGCAGCAGTATAGGGCTCTTCACACCCGAATTCCTGCCCACAGATCAGGTCCCAGCTTTTGGGAATGAGCCAAGGGCCCCAAAAGCCTGCAGTTGTTCAGAGGGCAAGCTCACTTGTCCTTCCAGCATCTGCACAGAAGTGCAGTGGGGCAGACAGACAAAATCCATGCATGACACAAGCTGCAGCCCAGCTTGCAGAGCCACAGCCCTCTGTTTGTGGTCCTGATGCTTTTAAAACCAGCAGGAAGGCAGCCCAAGCTGTGACTATACCTGGCAGTCCAGGAGAATGTTCTCAGGTTTTAAGTCCCTGCAAGACAAAGTGCTATTAGAGCAGATTTGGCCAGATATTTAGAAAACATGGATCTGAAACAGCATCAGCTAAGAACAGCCTAACAAAGCCTCCCAATCCAGATCATCAAGACCTTCCCAAGTTGCAGATTCTGATCAATATACACACATGCAAACATAGATAGGCTGCTGTCACACAGGATCAGCTGTTAGCCTGCATTTCCATGCATAAATTGTTACTGAGAGATGATTCCTTACTTATTGAGCCAGGTTTATTTTATACCTTTAAACTTAATACTCTCAGACTGACACTGGGAAGGGGAAGGAATGGTTTATTGCCCATTAAGACCTGTGCAGACCCTCTTGCAGGGTAAAGTGCCAGCAGCACTGTCTTGCCTGGGGTAGGAGATTCTTCAGTCCTGTATTTTTCAGGGCATCAGCAAATCCCTTTCCCTCCCACCCCCTGGCTGGACAGACTTGGTGCCCCTGCTGTCCCCAGCAGGACCCGTGCCTTACCTGTAAATGATGTTTAGGGAATGCAGGTACCCAATGGCACTGGCGACTTCTGCAGCGTAGAATCGGGCCCGGGGCTCACGGAAACAGCGCTCCCTTTGCAAGTGGAAGAAGAGCTGTGGGAAGGTGAGAGGGTTGATCACATCTCTAAATAACTGAAGGGTGTCTGGAGCAAGGCGGAAAGCCAGCTACCAAAGGGAATAGTGATTTGCAGCAGGTAGCACATGGACAGCATGAAATAAGCCCAAGTCAAGGGAATTTAAGCAATCCAAACACCTTTCTAGAAGTTGCTTCATTTGCTCTCCTCTTCATTCACAAAAATTAATAATTAATTCTCAAAAAGCCCATCATCTGCTGACCTAGTTAAGCTACTCGCTGCAACCCACAGGCTGATTACAGTGGTAGTATGGCTGTGAGAAGTGGCATATGCAGAGAGCTGAACATGCCAAGATCCCCTACATGAGAACTCTGTTTAGGCAAGATAGCCATGTTAACAATATCTGCCAGCCAGTTTCAAATAGCACAGAAAGACAGCAGAAAAAGCTAAGCTTCTACAGGACAGAAAAAGTCTAGAAAATGGCAATGGCATCACCCAAGCACTAGACATGGATCCAGAGCTGGGACCACAAGCAGGTTTTCCTAAAACTCACCAATATCAATATTTCCCATATTCTCCACAGGATTTTAAAATGCCCCTAACACTGCTTTTCTCAGCATCTTTACTTTGGGAATCATCTGACTCAGGTCGTAGCCAGCAAGATCTTCACTCAATTTACAGGTGAGGTATCCTGCCAGGTATTCCTGGCTGCTCCTTGCCAGCAAGCAAAACAACATTATACCTCAACACCAGTATCTTCTGATAATAATCAGTTCTAAATAAAGCAGCCTGTTTGTGAAGGACCAAAAAGGATTAAAATAAAGCCTGAAAATGCACTCACCTCTCCTCCATTTACATAGTCAAGCACAAAGTAAAGCTTCTCCGAGGTCTGGAAGGAGTAATGGAGTCCCACAAGGAAGGGGTGCTTGACATTTTTCAGGAGCACGTTGCGCTCTGCCATGATGTGGTTTTGCTATCAACAAGCAGACAAGGCATTAGGGTTTCAGGCAAGGGTCCAGCCCAGTCTGCCCTAGGGGCTCACTGCTGTTTTCTAAACAGGTGGAAGCTGCGAGCCCATGAGAGTCATTTCCAGCCTCAAAAAGGGAACCACTCCCTCCTATCTGACCCAATTCATCTCTGTTCTTCTCCATGTTCTCATGGCACAGAGCAATCCATGTTTAACATGTGAATTGCCTATGTGAATGCCAGGTACCCCCAACTGCATTACCTGGATAGCCCATACACTGACCACTACTTGCAGAAGTAGCCCAGCAGAGCAGCCATACCTCCTTTTTCTTGAGGATGGTTTTCTTATGCAAGACTTTCACTGCATAAAAAGTCCCGTCACACTTGCGCTTGGCCAGGAGAACCTGCAAGAGAAGGTGCTGGTCACGGCTTTCAGTCTCTTTTGGTTGGTGTTTCCTCATTATCTCAATACTCTTGTGAGTGGTTATACACAGAAAACTGCTTCAGAGCAACAGGTACAAAGTTTTAAAGAGCATGTTCCAGCCCTTTGAATACCCAGAATTTTCTTGTTGCCAGATAAAAAGCACAGAACATCTTCACATACATCTCTTAGACACCCAATAGAAAAGAGCTCTGGAGCATTTGTGGGCAGTCCTGTTTAAAGTGAATCCTGGCTGTCTCCAATGCACAGATTTCTCTGGAGACCTTCTGCTACCTGAACAAGCCTGAAGCTTATTCCAAATCGAGCACTGTTCCTTACCCTCACCACCCTGAACATAAAGCACCTCACTCTTCAGTCATTAGAGAGGCTGCAAAACCTTAAATTAAGAATAGACTCTGACAACTGTATCTCAGGTCTCACCTGGACTCAGTCCCACCCTGGCCAAACACCTCAGGAGAGGTGCAAGCAAAAGACACAGCTAGAGGCTCCTTCAGCAATTTCCCTTCCAAGCTGCCTTTGAGGAGCTACAGCCCACCTGTACAAACCCACTTACTTTTCCAAAGCTTCCTTTGCCAATAACCTTCAGGAAGTCAAAGTCTGTTGGCTTGGCACTGTTGGGCAAGAACGAAACAAGTTAATGTTTCTGGGAGAGAAACATGCAACAGTAGCACTACCAACAAAGCAGAGTTCCTGCCTGGAAAAAACGAGTGTTTGTGGAAGGGATTAAAGGGCAGTGGATGGGTGACCCTCGGTCCCAGCCGGCTCGGGATTCACACTGTGTGTGTCACTGCACCCAGCAGGGCACAAGCACCTCCTCAGCAACCCACAGGCTGAAGGCAGCAGCAGGCGAAAGCACCTGTAAGGACAAAGTGATGCCTTTACAGGGGACACAATTTAATCCTGTTTCTAGAGAAAGGTAGTCAGGAAGCCAGCAGTGATAAGGAAGATCTTCCCTTACTGCCTCTCAAAAGAGATGGGACATGGGGCTGCAAACATGAGCAGGAGAGGCTGATTATGATAACAAGCTCTTATCATAGCTTAATGTCTTGGAGGCTGGTGCATTGCTGACACACGTGGTGTTACAGGTCAAGAAATGTAATTATTTGGACTTTTGCAGACACTGCCCCTGTGAGACAAGGGGACCACCTGCGTTCCCCTGCCGGATCTCTTCACGCTCCACACCCTACCTGGCTTTGCAGGGAGCTTACTTGGGGTTAGCAGAAGGTCCGAGGTTGATGTTGTCAGTTGGTGTTGAAGGCTGGAGAAGATAACAACAATTTTAGTCACTAGGACCATGCTGCAGGTTGGGTTTTCCCTTCCTCAATGCAGCATCCCTCACACAGAGCCGTTGATAAACACCCATCAGCAAGAGATGCAGTGAATGCAACCTTTTAAGTAAGATCTCTTTAGACAGCCTTATGCACACTCAGCACTACAGAGCTGCAGCCTCCCTCTTCCCAAAGACAAGGGGATAAATACACACACCTGCTCTTCCTCCTCTGCAGGAATCTTCCCCTCCCCGACTCTGAGAACATTATGCCTCATCCAAAAGGGCCTCTCTGCTGCTTTTCTCCACCCAGCATGACCCACAGGACAAGGCAGCAGTAAGGCTCCCAGCAGGCTAACACAGGCTCTATCCTGGTTTTCATCTAAAGGCACCAGCCCCCTCTGTCCCAAAGGTGAGGATTTGCTGGTTCAGAGCCGTGATCTCACCTGGGTGCTTTTGTCTGGGCTCCGGGAACGATCCATTAAAAAAGCAACTCGCTCAGCACTTGGGAAAAGATGAGGAAGTCAGTGTTAAAACCAAAATCCTTTGCCAGGGAGCAGTGCAGACCCCAGTGTGTGCACCCCTCCACCAGCCAAGTTCCCCAGCACTGCTACCCACAAGAGGCATGCACACACTCTGGCAGAGGCAGGGAACAGGGCATGTTGACAGGACATTAGGGAAAAAGGGTTCCTGGGTGCACAAGCATGTGAAATACCACAGTTAACCCTTGACTTGCAATAGCAGAAGCTGCTCAGGCTATTTGAAGGCCAGCACCAGGCCAGGTGAAGCCACAGCCCTCCTGGCCACGGCCAAACCCCTCTCGAGGCAGATGCAGCCCCCACCCCACTATACAGGGATGCTGCAGCCCCCAGCCCTGCAGCCCTGTGAGTGTCCCCACAGGGCAGCCAGGAGAGTTCAGCTGGTGCTATGGGGCTGGCAGCACCCAGAGGCCATTGCCCAGGGCAGCTCGGGGCCATTGACACTGCAGGGAAGAGGGGCTGGCCAGGGCAGCCTGGGTGAGCAGAGGCATTAAAGACCAGGGCTCTTGTCTGCCTGGTGCAGCTGGGGCTAGAGAAGCTGGACTTGAACACTTCTTGGTTCAGACCCACCCTGCCAGAGCATCACTGGGGATGGGTGGGTCCTGCCACCTCAGGGATTCTTCCCTTTGGTTTTAAGGGTTTCCCCATGCTCCTTGCAAAAGCCAAAATTAAGGAGATAACAAAACAAGGGGACAAAACTGTTCCCTTGTCCCCTGCCCCAGAGAGCTTTGACTCCCCCTCAGCCCCACCACACTCTCGTACGCTGCAGGGAAGCTCTGAAGTCTCTCATCCCCACAGCCCACCTCTACTCTACCCCTTCCAAAAAGGGGGCCCAAAGAACCCACCAGCTTCCCCACATCTCACCTGTGGGTGCTCCGTCTCTCTGCCCCCACACGCCACCAGGCACAGACCCCCAGCCATCCCAAAACAGCCCCTCCTGCGCAGCCAGGCTACCCATGGCAGGAGCTGCCGGGCAGCAGCGGACACTGGCAGCTGTCCCCAGGGCCTGCCCACATCTGCCCGGTGCCAGCCAGCTCCATTCACCACCCAGCCAGCGCAGGGGTTATCGGGCTGAGCTTTTAAAGGGCTCCCGTCCCACGGGGAGGGTTCCATACTCACTACGAGCAGAGCCTGGAGCCAGAGGCCTTGATGGTTTGTTCTATCCTCTCCCGGCCGTGCCTGATGAGTTCTGTGAGGAAAGTTGGAGCACCGAAGCCGATTAGCTGGCAGCGTGATCACAAGTGCACAGAGGCACATTTGTTCTTCACTGACCTTGCTCTTCTCTCCACAGCCACCCTCCTCCCCCTTCCACTCACATACCAAAATAACCAGGAAATTATAGGAACCAGGACATCTTCCCTCCCAGCCTCGCCAGGAGCCCTCAATAGCTCACAGGACAGGGATAAGTGCCACAAAACAGACACCCTCTCAGGTGGCCAAGGGGACTCAGGCTAAAGCACCGCTGTCAAGCCTTCCTGAGCCACCCCTGTGTCCCCAGGGGGGACAAGGAGAGTGCTCACAAGGATGAGGTTGTACTGGGATACATCACACACTTGGCACATCCACTGTCCCTTTCATTCAGGACTCTGCGAGTAATTAGGGACATGAATGAAACCTTTCAGGCCCTGCAGGAGGTAAGGCAGCACGCACACATCGCAGGAGTGACTTGCCCAAGGACACGTAGCCAGTGCCAGAAGCTGGGATTCCCACCGTGGAGCATCCCTGCTGCTCAGCCGTGCAGGCGGTTGCCACCACTCATCATCATCATCACCTCTCCCTTCTCAGAGAGGCAGCCCCAAGCCTGCTCCCTGCTGCACAGGCTGAGCCAGAGGGAAGCCCAAGAAGTGCAACCTGTACAGAGGAGTTCCTTATTTTGCTTAGGAGTAGATGGCAAAATTATTTCAAGACTCAGTTTTACTCCTTAGTTCTGCCACTGAAGGGAAAGAAAGAATCAAAACTTTCACAGAAACATGCGCTAACCTCTCTGTCTAAAAAGAAAGGGCTTTAGAGACACAAGCAAACACAAGCATTGTCATCCTGGAATAGCTCTACAGACCAAGGAATGGACAGCACCAACAGCCAGAGCCCATCTCCCTGGGCAAGGAGTTTGTAGGACAAGTTTTGAGGCAAACAAGCCCATAGCAGAGCCCTTCCTGCATGGATCTTTGGATCTGCCAGCCAGAGGCACCTGAGAGCTCCCAAGAGCCACTGAACTGGCCCCACCAGCAGGCCTGGGATCAGGGTGCAGCTCTGATGAGGAGCCAAAAAACTAAGCTGTGGGTTTAGAGTTTCTGAACGGATAAGAAAGGGAGAGCATGAATTTAAAGCAAAACCCGCAAACCATGCAATGAGAGAACTTACAACACCTGGCTGGCCTGAGCCCCTGACCTTGTCCGTACTTTGTCCTGCAGCATGTCCGAGATCCTGTCCCAGCTGGCACCCACCGACAGGGATAGCACCCAGACAGACCCATCCCCATCTCCTCCCACTGGGCATAGTCCTTCTTCCTCCAACAGCCTGGCTCTCCCTGACTCACCGAGGGCTGCTGAAGGTCACCCAACACCTGCCTCGGGGCTGTGTCTGTCCCACGGGCTGCTGGACAGGCAGGGCAGATATCATGGCCACAGCAGGGGGACATCAGTGCTGCTGTCTCAGAGCAGACAACACTCACTGAAGGCTCGGGGCCAGGGAGGAGGTCAGCACAGGGTGACCAGGTGTGTGTGTGGACAAGCCCTAAGCTGCACATGGCAGCAGTAGGAAGAGGAGTGAAGGTCCCTGCTCAGGAGCCTCTTGCCAGAGCAGCCCAACCAAACACCTCACTCCCAGTCCCTGCATGCAGCTCCATCCTGTGGTACAGCCCATTTCCTCCAAATCTGAACCCCCACAAGTGTGGGTTTGGCGCCAAGGTCAGCCTGCTGCCGCTGTTCCAATCCCAGACTCAGAGGGAAAAAAGACTCAGGCACAGATGGAGGTGTCACAGCTTGGGCATCTTGGAAAGCACATGGGCAAGCCATGGAAACACATCCATCTGCCTTGGAGGTATTTACTAGCAGCACAGGATGCAGGACAAGTTCCTGACTCGCTCCAAGGGGCTTGGACAAGCCTGTTTTAGCAAGGTCTCTACAATCTGCAGCTAGGCAGGAGCCCCTTCCAGCCTGACAGCCCATTCCTGCTTCCCTGCACCAGCCCTGTTCTGCTCCACTGCCTCTTTGCTGGAAGTGAAGCCACTCAACAAGTCCCTGCTGACCAAGGGCAGCATTTTCCAACAGAGCTTTTGCATTAAAGGGACTTGCTCTGCAGTTGAAGTCTCTGGCACTGAAGTACCATACACATTTTTAGGATATGTATATCCCCATCCCATATCACCTTCTATTCAGGCTCAGAGCCACCTTCCCCACCCCAAGTCCACCTTCAAACCCAGGTTAGTTTGTGGCTGAAATCTCACATGCAGTCAAGCAGGCTTTTCCTTATCACTAACAAACCCTACTCCCCCTAAAGCACAAAGATTTCCTGAGCGCACACACTGAACAACAGAACCAGAAATAGGTCACGAAAATACGCTGGAATCCTTGGTTATACATGCCCGGCTGCATCCCTCCTTGTGCCTGCTGGTGCACCAGGGATGCTCCAGGCACGGCCAGGGCCACAGAGAGCACCAGCAAGCACGTCTAGGAGTTTCCCCACTATAATGTGACTATCACACACCCGGAGCACCAACCCCTGCAGCCCACTCCTCCCTCCTCGACGACCTTTTCACCCCAACTCCATCCACAGGCACCCCCCGCTCACACATCACAGAGCTGCTACTTACGAGCTGGAGCAGTCCCTGCAGCTAAATCTCCCCCCACCACACATCCCTCGGTAACATACGTTTGCTTCCCGGCACGGCACGAGCGGCTCCCTCTCCCTCGCACGGTTCTGGCAGTGGTGACCCACATTCCCATGCCAGCCCAGCGTTATTTGCTACAAACACATTCCCGATGCAAGGCGTACCTTGCGCGGAGACACAACCTCATAGACTCGTCATCTGCGGGCTGCCTCCCACCCTCCTCCCTGATGTCACCGCTCTCGGCAGCCTTCCCTACCTAACCTACATTGCAAACCCCTCCGAGCAAGTCCCTCGTCCTCTCCCGCTCTGGGAAGGGCTGGCTGCCAGCCTGGAGAGGCCTGGCAAGGCTGTCACTGGGACAGCAGGTGACGTTTTGGAGGAAGCACGGAGTTTGGAGGGACAGGGTGGAGAGGGGGGCACCTAAGGCAGCCCCCAGCTTTCAGCCAGCACAGGGGCTGCTCACAGCTTAAGGGGAGATGCCCCAGTTTCAGCTCAGAGAAGCAGGAAGGAGGATTCCTGCAAACACGTGCTTTTACTGGGGAGAAAAAAGGCTCAAGTTTTCCCCTGCTACAGATCTAAGAGATAGCTGCAAGCCACTACTGAACTCCACTTTCATTCCCATTGAGACACTACAGCAAGTCCAGGAACAGGTTAGGAAAGACTTTAAAGCACTTCTGCACTTGGGAAAGTTTCTTAGCCACCCTCTGGAGAGCTCCTGGCTTGTCCAATTTTCTCTTGCAGATCCTTTTCCCTGCACCCCAGGGACACTGCAAACCAGAGCAGGAGCCCAGCCAAGCAGCCCTGGCTCAGAGCAAGCTGGAGCCCACAGACACACAACCCTCCAGATTTTAGAGAAAAGCTACATGCAGAACTTACAGAAAACAGCAGGTGGCTAAAGCTGGAAGCTCTTTGCAAAAAAATAATTCCACGAAAACAAATCATTAAACATACCTGGGAGCACATCTCCCAGAGGCTGAGTCCTGAAGCGTGGGAAGCAGTCCACAACCAGCGAGCACAGAGACCTCTCATTCCCCACACTTCCCATCCTTGCACCAGCCCACCCTGCCTGCCCAGGAGCCCCAGGCTCTTTCCTAAAACCCAGATGGGAATAGCTTTTTTTCCTACAGCACTTCATTTAACTCCTGAACACAATCCCCCCCAGCTCCTCAGGGCGATCATGAGCTGCTGGCTCACTGCAGCACTTTAAAGAGAGCAGGAAAAGCTGTACAGCTGCAAAAGATGAAGAGACACCTGCTAGCAATACCCAAGGAGTGAGAATTTGGGAGGGAGGGGTGCAGGTGGTGGGAGCAAATTACATCCTGGCAGGCAGATCAGGTGTTCTGAACAACTTTTTTATGAGTAAGCTGGAAATTTGTCCACTGTCCGGTGGTTTGGAGGAAGGTCAAAACTGTCGTTTGGTTCAGGTCAAACCCAGAAGAAGCTGCTTTTTCCAGTGTCCTCAGGGACCCTGGAGGGCTGCAGCCAGGACAGTCAGGCTGGAGCTTTGCAGGGCTATTAACTGCAAACATAAACACACAGAGAGCCTGGTGATTTGGGAGACCAGAGACTAAGCTCTGAGCAAAAGGTGACCTGGGAGAAGAGCCGGTGTCTTCTCCCTCTTGATCAAAAATAAAGCAGTTGCTTTTTGCTTCCCTTGTAGTTTCCTATAAAAATCTCCCTGCGTGCAGCTGCAGCAGCAGGAAAGCTGCTGATAGAGCAATTTCAGTGTGGGTGCAAGGAGGTAAAGGCTGGGGTGTGGGCAGCATTCCCTGTGGGAAGCCGAAGGGCTGGCCACCGTGGGACACATCCCTCAGCCCAGACTGCAGCTACCAGGAGGAAATCATCTGAACAGCTGATGTGGTTTTTGCCATGTGTAAGGAGGGAGGGCAAGCAGCATGTTGCTTGAAATATTGTTGTCCCTCAGGTCAAAGCTTGATTTTTTTGCTCAGCCAACAACCTCAAGCTGTCAGCGTTGTCAGCTTTTGAAAATATCGATTATGCTTTTCTTTTTCTCCAGTTTTGCCCCCACTTGCATTGAAACGGTCAAATTTCAGAATACTTTCATCAGTTAGCTTACATTTTCTAGTCAATGTTTCCTGCTTTCGTTTCTTAAATGAAAATCTTGGTGTTATCAACAGAATCTGCTTGATTGTAATTTCCGTGGAAAAAGGCATCTTTGATTAAAAACCCACTTTCTAGGCAAAGAAGAGGAAGCAGAAGGATTGGTAAGAAGAAGTTTTAGCAGCTAAAATGCATAAAATATCTAAACTGATGACAGATGCTGACAAGCAAAGTGATGTTGGGTCAGTTTTGTCCATCCTACCCCCTCTGTTTGTGAGGGTCACTGATACTCCAGGGCTGGGTGTCACTCAGGGCCGGGTGTGTGATGCAAAGACGCTGCTCCCCCTCG
This sequence comes from Ptilonorhynchus violaceus, assembly GCA_013397565.1. Taxonomy (NCBI): domain Eukaryota; kingdom Metazoa; phylum Chordata; class Aves; order Passeriformes; family Ptilonorhynchidae; genus Ptilonorhynchus; species Ptilonorhynchus violaceus. The sequence continues at coordinate 1,029,988 of VZRJ01013171.1, forward strand.
CACACAAACACCTCCTGAGTTCCCTGCGTGTGTCCCACGGGAACCAGGCTCCCTGCAGCCCTCGCTGGGCAGGGAGAGCCCCAGCAAAGTCATGCACTGGGGCTCTGCCCTCTGCCAGCTGCTCCCCAGCCCAACACTGGTGGGAAACCACCTTCTCCACACCCTCCCCATCCCCAGCGCCCAGGGACACCGTTCCAGCCAGCAGCATTACCCTTTGTTTTGCCCAGGGCAGTGGAGGAGGGCTCCATCCAGGCCACGAGCATAAGCCAGCCGAAATAATCTCCTCTCCTCACGGCTGGGGCAGGAATTCAGCTGCTGGCTCCGGGTGTCCTCGGGAAGCAGAGCACGCAGATGTTTCTCCGTCTGCGGAGGTGAAGGGCACGGGAGTCAGAGTGGAAACAAGTCCTTGAGTGCAGCACTGGCTGCCTGCCAGCCAGGCACGGCTCTGGGACACGGGAATGGCTCCCTGACCCTCGTCTGGGCAGCACCCCCCCAGCATTCAGCCTGGTGGAGGTCACCGGGGTGCTCTGCCACTGCTCCGGTGGCAAAGTGCTTTGGGACTGGCAGATGGAGGGAATGGAAGAGAGCTGGGAAGTAGTGGTTGGCTGTTTGGCTTCTGTACAACAGAAGAAATTTACCCTAAAACTGTTAAGGTCACAGAGTTCTGCTCTTGGGAAAGGATTTGGGGGTTTGATGCTTTTGAGGAGCTGAGATCAATTCACCCTGACTACTGTGAGACCAGCAGCTCCCTGACACAGGAGAAAACATTCCCTGGAAGCACAGGGACACACGACCCACCAGTAAATCCCCAGTGTAGGGCAGGACCTCGTTGGAGATTCAACATCAGACACCACCAGATGCCTGAGGCAGCTGCAAAGGGTTTGGTCGTGTGGAGCCCTGTGACTGTCCCGGAGAGGTGTCACCGTGATGACACGAGTGGGACAGGAAGGTGTGGGCAGGGTTCTCCTGCAGCCTGCCCTATGTGTAAGGGGTGAGACTTTCCCTGTGTGCCACAGCCAGTCCCAGCCTGCAGCAGCTCTTGCCCCATGCCCACGGCAGGACACGTTAGTGCCACCCTGAAGGGGCTGCAGGGTGTGGGAACACTTGCAGGACACACATCACACAGGCACGTGTCCCCACAGATGCCACCGGTGTGACCACACCCCTTACACCAGCACTGGCCTTGGCCCATTCCCCTTCCCAGCACCTGCACGCTCCTAAACAAAATTAAACAATTCTAGCAAAGCTGGAGAGCTGCTGATGTCAGGGCTGGGTTTTGCCAGCATTGCCAGTCTTCTGTGTCCGGCTGCTGTTTCCCCGCCCTCCAGAGAACAGAGCTATGCCAGGAAAACCTCTGGCTGGACCTGGATTCAGAGGTGAGGACCAGTTCTCGGGCGATTTAACCCCTTCAGTGCACATCTTCTCCCTGGGCTGGGCTTGGCCAGGCCATGGGGAGAGCAAGCCCTGGCCACAGAAAGGGAATTTTTTCAGCTGCACCAGCATGGCTCAGAGCCTCTGGACATTGCCTGTACTTGGAAACACTTCCTTCTCCCCCATGGGAGGGAAGCTGCCTTCACTTCCCCAAGCCCTATAAGTGGTCAAGGGCTGCGTTGTCCTTCCGTGGCTGAGTTGGATCCTTCCCAGCAAGGCTATCCCAGGGAAGCCACTTTGGCAGCTTCTCCAGGGCAGGACAGGCCCAGCCCATTGTCTCTACACACAGAGAAGTACACCCTCTCTCTCTCGCTTATATAATATTTTATACACTATTTTATAGGGAAAGATAATCCTTATCTCCCTGTCTAGTGATATCCATAACCATAATCATAAAAGTATCACTGAAATGGAACCACACAGTCCTGAGCAATTGGAATTGCAGGGAAGGGCCAGATAAGACTAAAACAAATATTTCTCTGGAGAGCACAAAGCAAATTCCCTTGGATCTGCAGTGAAAGGTGACCTAAAATGTTTGGCTACTCGGTTATCTCTGCTGGCTAAGGGATAGGATAGGATAGGATAGGATAGGATAGGATAGGATAGGATAGGATAGGATAAGATAGGATAGGATAGGATAGGGATAGGATGTTCTTTAGAAGCTCAGAGGTTATTTCTTCATCTTAGGAGGATTCATGAAAGACTAAATAGATTATTGGTGACCACTGCAGCTCTTTAAAATATTTCTTTTTCTTTTCCTCTCTACATTTTTCTTTCAGCTTCAAAAAACTAGGGCTCTGCCTCAGGCTTTGCCTTTGATTTTGCCAAGGAATCCCACAGGTGCTGGGATGTTTCCCCATGTTTTGGAGAAAGGAGACGAGGAAACCACTGTGGATCAGGTTTTTATTCCAAAGGAGAGTTAAAGTGGGTTTGAGCAGCTCTTGCAACTTTTTGTGCCTCGGTTTCTGTAAATATGAATGTGGCGGAAATATTACTGATCTCTTGTAAAGCCTTTACGTCTTCTGAGGAACAAATTCCTGAGGTTATTATTGCCATTAAATTAATTGGTTGGGACTTTTTTGCTCCCAAGTGCTTTTCAAGTGTAGGCACAGTCTCAGCAAATAAATAACACAGTTGGAGGCAGCCTGAGTGTAAGTGACCCTTCCCAGCCAGCCTTGTCCTTGGGGAAGGCACAACTCTCCTGCTTGCTGTCCCCTCCTCTCCTCTCCTCCCCAGCAGCACTTCAGGACACATTACAGCCTGTGGTTTAGAGCCTTAAAAAAAAAAAAAATTCCCACAAACTCAAAAACCACAAACCCCAAACCCTGGATTTTGGGGTGAGCACTTTCTTTCCCCTATGGTACAGGTCAGTGTGACTCAAGGCACACACTCAGGGCCACTACCCCCACCTCATGCCCCAAATGTGACCAGCCTGGTGGGGACAAGGGCAGAGAGGCAGCTTCCTGGCTGGATTGAGCAGGGCTTAGCAGCTCAGAGACGGCTCTGGGAGCTGCACTGCCCAAACCCAGGCCCCTCTCTGCTGGCACTCACTGGGTTTGCTAGGAAAGCTTGCAGGTTCAGTGTCCCTGGGGGTACCTCCCCTCTGCCCTGCTCCATCCCTGAGAGCTGCCAACTGCAGCTCCACTGCATGGGGTACAGGTTTTCACCCCTTTCTATCCATGTACAAATCCTGGGAAGCAACTGGTGCTGGCACAGCCAGAGATTGTCACCAGCAGAGCTAAATATACTGGGTCTGGTGGGCAGCCCAGTCCAAACTGGGCTCAAGGCATTGTCAGGACCTGTGAGCCCCTGTGCAAGAGCAGCAGAACCATCCTGAAACCTGCCAAGCCCGGCTCTGTTCCCCTGCTCTGGAACTGAGCAGGAACAGCCCTCCCTGTGCTGCCAGCAAGGGGTTTGGGGTGGGGGGTTCCCTGTTAGAAGGCTGCTGGACATGGGGCCCCTGAGATTCACCAGGCTCAGCCCCAGAGACTGTCACAGCCCAGGAGACCACAGCCAACACAACCTGAGATTTCTGGAGCAAACTCCACCCTTCTGGTGCTGGCTGCAAATCCCAGCGGAGCCCAAGGCTCTTTTCCATGTGCAGGGAACGGCTCAGGGACATGGGGACACACACAGTCGGTCTCTGCTGATCTGCCAGCTCCTGGAATTACCCAGATCAGAAACACTTGCAGGTGCTCCCTATGGGAGCTCACCCAGGTGAGCTGATGTGGGGCTGCAGGGACAAGCAGGGTGATGGAAGTTCCTTTCACGGTTCTTGGGGGAGGCACAGTTAATGCCAGAAATCTTCCCAACTGGTACAGTATTTGCAGGGGGAGCAAGGAGGCTGCTCATCTCCTCTCTGGACTTCTCCACAGCTGGGAAACAACCCCACTACTGGAACTCAACCCCCCCCGCACTTCCACTAGCCCTGGGGAGCAGCTCTTCCACAGGCCAGCTGGGTTCCGGGCAGCGAGGGCTGAGTCCTTCACAAAACCCCCTGATGCTCCCGAAGGGGTTCAGGAGCTCGATAAAAGAAGGGAAAGTCTCAGTCACCCCAGAGAAAGCAAACGGTCTTTACCTGGAGAGCGAGGTGCAGGGAACGGGGCTCCTGGGATCCAGCAGCGGGCACTGCCACCCTCTCGCTGTGGGAAGCAGCTTGCACCGCTCTCCCTCCCGTTGTTTTTATTTTGGCAATGCAGTCTGAAGGTCGAAGAAAAAGTCCGAAGGAGTGGCTTGTGGCAGGCAGTCAATTATTACCCTGGACCGCTGTCCGAGGGGACCGAGGCACAGGGAGCTGTGGCGGGAAAGGAAAATCCCTCCTTGGGGGGATTAGAGGGCAGCTCGCTGGCAGGGAAGTGCAAAGGGTCAGAACAAAGTGCTCTGTTTGCCGGAGGCTGTGCCGGGTCACATGCCGGGTCCCAGCAGAGGTAATGAGGTGTGGGTCACCTCCTAGACCAAGCGAGACCTCCTGGCTGTGGACATGACCTCTTGCCAGTCCACCAGCGACCCACGGAGCTTGCCAGCCAGGAAAGAGCTGGGTGAGGTGGAGGCTGGTCCTCTGGCAGCACTGCTTCCAGGGCAAGAGATCCAGGGACTTTTACATGCTTGATCTGGGCAGGTGTGACAGTCCTACAACCTCCCTCTGCCTCCTGTGTGCCCCCCGACCCGTGTCTCCACACTCCCCACCCTGGGCCACTCATATGGAGGAGCAACCACCTGAGCAGCCAAGAAGGACCAAGCCCCATGGGCATATCAGGACTGAGCCTTCTTGGAGCAAAAAATCTGCCTCCATTCATGCCCTCCCCCCTTTGCTCCATTCCTCTCCCTTCCCTCTGCAGGTGCCCAGCACCAGTGGGCACCACATCCCTGTGTGGGGGCCCAAACAACAGTCTGATAGCTGAGTATGTTGGTGAGACACTAGTGGAGATTCCAGCTCCTCACCTGAAACAGAAACTCCAAAGATGTACAAAATCAGTTGATGGAGAACATTGGTGTCACTATGAAAATTAGTGTTTTCTGAAAGAGTCTGGAATACGTGATATGGAGCATCCAGACTTCATGAGGCCGAGATATCCAGCTACCACCACAGCCCAGGTGTGTGTGGGGAGAAAGCAGAGCCATACCTGCCCTCTGTGAGCTCCAGCACCAGTGGCAGCACCCAGGGAGGAACAGGCTCAGCCCTCACCTCCCTCCAGCTCCCACCGATGGTCCCGTTGACCCAATGACTGCGTGGGTGCACGAGGATAACAGGGATTTGGTACTACCCTCATGTCTCGAGGAACAAGCCCAAATAGAGGTCCCTATTGTGTCTGAGGAACTGTAAAGACAGAGAGAGAAATAAATCCGTTCCCTGGTAGTGCAGAGAGGGCCTTTGTTTGTCTGGTTTTCAGAGTGAGAAGGTTTAGAGGATTGCTGCAGCACATGACCAGAAGCTACGAAGCCGCAGACAAAAGCCATTTGGAACAGAGATCAGACTTTGCCATCGCGCTGGCTTTTCAGAAGATTTCTGCTTTGTTCAAGTTAAACCTGCTGCTATTTTGGGGGGTTATTTTCTTCACTCGGCTGCATCTCCTCCTGTAAGGGGATGGGCTCACAAACGCTTTCAGCAGCACCAAAACGTCTGCAGCGACGGGCCGGAGGGGCTGCCCGTGTTCCGAGCCCGAGTCACCAGCGTTGCACACACAGCCACGTTCTCTCCAGCCGCGGACAAGTTTAGAGGACAAAGCCTCGGCTTATCGCTGGGCCGGCTGGGCCGGCTCGTTTCGCAAGTTGCTCGCACGTCAGCCGGCAGCGAGCGGCGGCACCCGGCAGGAACGCGCAGGGAAGAGCCCGAGCGGAGCTGACAGCGAGACAAAGCCCGGTGAGGCTCTCTGGGTAATCGCTGCCTTAGCCACAGCTGAAAAGTGCAGCGAGCCAGACGCTGAGATGCCCTGTCATCCCTGCGAGCCGCACAGCCGGCTGCCGGGCGCCGGCGGGGAGGCAGGAATGCCTCCCGGAGTTCCTCCAGCCGGGGGGATCTCCCTGGAAGCAGGAGCTTGGCGGGGCTCAGGGATTTGAGGTGCCCTTGCAGGGGCTGAGGGCGCTCTCTGCTCGTGCTTCCCTACTCTTCACCCTGAGGGATGGGAGCAAGCAGCCCTGACTTTCCCCTCACTGTGACAAAAAGGGCACAAATCTTCTTACAGCCCCAAGTACAGCAGGAGTCACTTCCGTTAGGAAGAAGAAAAAAAAAAGTGCTGAATTAGGTTTAAAACCTCTGCAAAATTAAAGCTTCATAAAACGGTTTACCATCATCCTGTGCCCTGAGCCAGAGAACTTTTGGCGCCTGTAAAACACAAAGACCGGGACGGGTTAGTCTGTGAGCATCCTGTATCCGGGCACAAGCAGCTGCCCGCAGGAGAGGAGAGCCAGTTGCTGTGCTGCTGTGCGTGGCGTGACCATGGCATGGCGTGGCATGGCGTGGCGTGGCATGGCATGGCGTGGCATGGCATGGGTCCTTTTGCTTCCCTGGTGGGGAACACAGAGAAAAAAAGACCCTGAAACCACCACGTACAAAGTCAATGCAAATCACAAATGTGCAGAGCAGTGTGTTAACCTGCCAGGAAACCTCAGCTCTCCACTTCTTCCCAGGATCCGAGGGGTTATCTCAGCCCTGCACAGGGCAGGGAGATGAGCTGGATCTCCTCCCACGCTGGTCCCTTATCATTGCCCTGGGGAGAAAACAGAGCTAGAAGAGAGAGCTCAGGGCAGAAGCAAGAGCAGCGAGCACCCCTGAAGAGAAGCCCCCCGGCCGGGCTAACTCCCCTCATTCCGGGCGGGTGGATGCGATGGCTCCAGACCGGGCACATCCCGTCCCCCGGGTGTGGATGCAGTGGCTCCGGGCCGGGCGCATCCCAAATCCCGGGTGTGGATGCGGTGGCTCCGGGCCGGGCGCATCCCATATCCCGGGTGTGGATGCGCTGGCTCCGAGCCGGGAGCGCCGTCGGGCGAGGGCGCTGCGCCGTCGTTGGCGGCTCCGGGCCGGCAGCGGGCGG
>VZRJ01013171.1:1041526-1153878 GCA_013397565.1 Ptilonorhynchus violaceus
CCTCCCCGCCCGGCTCCGCAGCCCCTGCGCCGCCCGCCCTGCCCCTCACCTGCCCCTCACCTGCCCCTCACCTGCCCCGCACCTGCCCGCGGAGCCCCGGCCGCCAGCCCCTTCCCCACGGAGGAACAAAAGAGCCCCACTGAAAAGCCGGACAGGCGGCTTTCGATCGGTTCTTAACGAGATTTTCTTCCTCGCACCCCCTTCGTTTTCGTTTCTCTGCCCCCTAAAACGCGCGGCCCCTGCGGAGGCGGGGGCGGCCTGGGCAGCGGCCCTGCTCGGGGAACACCGCGGTGCGCGGCCACCCGCGCACAGGGAGAGAAGGCTCAGCTCTCTGTAACGATTCCTGTGATCCAGGAGCTCCAAAACCGGCGGGACAAGGGTCCTCGCTCACGGTCGGGGCCCGCAGCCGGGTGGCACCGGACCGACACCGCACCGGTACCGCCCGGCCGCGGCGGGCGCCGGCACCCGGCCCGATGCTCCGTGCAGAGGTTTGGGTGCCCACCAGCTAATACCGACATCCTCCCTTCTTTGAACGAAATACCGACATTTTCCAAGCGCTTATATTCGTTTGTGAGTTAAAAGCCTTACGATTTTGAATTGAATTTTAAATTTTCCGAGGTGAGCGGGCAACACAGCCATCAATGGCAACGGGAAATCCCGGTCCTGTGCTGTGGCACGGACAAGTGGAGAGTGGCAGGGGCAGCGATGGCATTTGGGGGCGGTGTGTGGGAAGGCACGTCCCCTCTGCGGCGGGAGAGCGTTTGAATCGTTGTTTAAAAAAAAAAAATTTATATATATGTATATGTTCATTGAAACGTGGGGGGAGGGAGGAATCTCTCTTTCGTTTGTTGTTTTGGAAGGCATAGAAAGAACATTATTTTACTAGAGATGGGCGGAAAAGCCGCCACTAAATTATTTCCTAATATCGTTGCTGAGCGAGAGAAGAGGGAGCGCTCGAGCTGCGGTTGCAGGTGGGATGCGATACCGAGCAGAGATGGAGGAAAAAAACCCCAAATTTCTGGGCAAAAAATCTTAAATAACCTCCTTAAATACCTTTTTTTTTTTTTCTTTTTTTAACGCTCCCAGATAGAATCCGAAAGCAAATTGGGTGCAAAGAGGCTGAAGGGCGTAAAAAACCCGAAAGGAACTAAAATATCCCCGGTCAGGGTTTTACCCCTAAGGGGTCTCTCGGCCGCTGCTCCCGGCGCGGGGATGGGGGAGCCGCTGCTACAGCCAGACCCCACAAAATGGGAGTTTTGATAGCAGCGGAGGAGGAGGGCGGCTGAGCGTGGCGCATCCTTGTCTTTGCGTGGGAATTATTACATGTCAGTGCACAAATAGGTCGAGAAAGCCGAGCGGGGCACGGCTTCGCCCCGGGTTTAGCAGCGTCTTGACGGACTGGGATTTAACGGGCCAAAATTAAAAGCTGAGGCCGCCACCGCTGCCCTCGGCTGCCGCAGCCGCCTCTCCGTCTCTTCACAGCCCTGGAAAACGATTGCTATGACGAACACCTTGAGGGATTAATCCAACAAATTCTTTTTCTTTTTATTAACATTATTTTTTTTTATTTATCCTTAGACGAGTTCTTTGCGAAAGAAGACGTGAAGGAGCTCTATTTCTGGAGGCTGCAGGGGGCATCAGGGAAGAAGGAACGAAAATCCATCCAAACCTCTGTCTGGTGCGTGATTATTTCCTCAAATAGCCCTGACACATCCCCGCCCCTGGCCCGGCAACCCCAAACCTCGGCTGAGAGACCCAAGATGGTCCCCCCCGGGCACCACGCCGCCCTCCTGGCCAGCAGCCCTCGATGCCAGGGAGTGGAGTGGGTTCCACTGGGAGCCACCCAGCTGACCTTTAAGGTCCCTTCCAACCCAAGCCTTTCTATGATCACGACAAGCGTGGGGGAAACGGGCTTTTGGCTGTTCCTTGAGCATCCAGCGTGTCACGGATGTGTCGGGCTCGGGAGATACCTCTTAGAGGAAAAAAAAAAAAAAACCAACCAAAATAAATACAAATAATAAAACAAAAGCCCCCCAAAAAAAAAAAAAAACAAAAAAACCCCCAACTCCCAAAAAACTAACAACAACAGCAACAAAAAAAAACCCCAGAAAACCGAACCAACAACAACCAAAAGAAAACAAAAAAAAAGTCACAAACCCCAAAGCCAAACAAAATGCCCTCGAAACCAAACAACCAACCGAAAACTCCAACCAAGGAAAGAAAAAAAAATAAATGAAGCCACAAGGAGCTTGAAAATAAGTGCAGGATCGCGGAGCCGATGCGTAGAGAACGCCCCCGGGGCAGGGGCTCCCTTGCGAGGGCCGTGGGACCCTCCGTCCCCGCGGCGGGCTCGGGCCGTTCCTTCGGCCGGGGATGGCCTGGGGTCGGGGGCGTCTCTTTTCCCACTGCTGTAGGGGGCTGTGCCCCCTCCCCCTCCTAGGGGACCCCTTAACCTGAGCTCGCAGAGCGCCGGGGGTCTGCTGAACCTCGCCGGACGCCGAGGTGAGCAGGAAAATGAGGGGTGCGGGGAATGCGCGGGGATGCAGAGGGATGCAGAGGATGCTGAGGAGTTCGGAGTCCGGGGAGTCTGAGGGATACAGGAGCTGGGGTGCCGCGGTGCCGCTGTCCCCTCCCCGGTTTTAAAGTCGGGAGCTGAGCCCCCACCCGCCTCCCCTGTCCCCGCTGGTGGGGCGCACCTGGGAACCGCCCCCGCCAGCCCCTGCCCGGCTGGAAACAGCCACCCGGGGTCCCTCTGCCTTCGGGACGCCGGCTCGATCCTGCCCCGTTTCCAGGAGAGGGAGAAAAAGATTTCCTGCAGCCGCGGCTGGGAAAAAAAAAGACATTCCCTTCTCCCCTCCCCGAACTTCTGCCGGCGGCTGAAACTGGGGGAGAAAGCACACAAAAAGGAGCGCGGGCTGCGTGGGGGGAAAGGGGGAACGGGACGCAGAGAAAGAGGGAGAGGAGGAGAGGAAAGCGAAGCCCGGAGAGATGGAGAGGAGGGTCGGGGCATTTACCTCTGCTTCTCCCCCCGTCGCTGCCCGCAGCGCGCCGGGGAAGGCTGGCGGGGCGGATGGACGGATGGACGGACAGACGGATGGAGGCAGCCGCGTCACTCCTGAGCGCTCCCTAACTCCCAATTAACCCAAGCAGGATAACGGTGCCAAACCTTATCCAAAGGTTAGCGGCTCTCAGGGGGGCGTTTGAGCTGCAAATCGTTTCAGCCGAAGCTAAAAGGCGAAAGCGAGCCCGCGAACGAGCTGCAGCCTCCCCTCTGCCGGCGCTGACGCCGGGGGGCTCTGGCACTATCTGCTTTCTCCGCAGCCGCTCCCCGGGGCGGGCTGAGGGTCTCCTGAACCCCCCCCCGAGCAGCCCTAGGGGTGTGCAGCCCTGCTCCTGCGGGGAGCAGCTCTTCCAGACCCCACCATCCTCCCCAGGCACCGGTGCGTCCAAGCCAGAGGAGCGACTCTGCCTTATCTCTGCAGAGCAGGCTCGTGGGGGTTGTGTCTGGGTCTTCCGATTAATAAAATGAAGGAAAAGAGCTACTCATGCTCAAAAATCATTTCAAGCAAGCCAGAAAGGCCAGTCCTGGGTGGGTTGCCTTTCTGGAGCCCTCAGCACCAGCCCCTCTCCAGGCTGCTGGGCGGCACAGAGCAGTGCCGGTTGCGTGAGGGTGCAGTTATTTGGGGTCAGGAGGGGCATCACTCCTAGTTCACTGCTCAGCCAGGCTCCCAGCCCCCAAAGGCTTTGATTCTCATGGGCTTTGGTGGGCTGTGAACCACTGCAAACACACTATACTACAAATTGTGACCATACGAAAAAGGGGATGTGCAAATCCTGAATGTTCATCTTCATCCTTCCCCGTAACACTCAGGAAAAGCGTGGATGTCCCAATGCAGGCGTGTAACCCTCTGATTCCTGCTCAGCCTCCTGGCTTATGCCACGATGTTTCCCCATACCCCTCTAACCCGCTCCAGGGCACCTCCAGCAGCGCTGCCAGCTGCAGAGACAAGAAGGCTGAGGGGCACCTTCTGCCTAACCAGACCAGAAGATTCCATGGTCACATCTGCCCGAGGAGCAGACCTCACGTGGGTCAGCCCAGGCACTCGCTCTCAGAGCAGCAGCCACCCCTCTGGAGAGGTATATGTGCACCTACAGAGGTCATCCTGGGAGCTGGAAGTTGTTCCACCTTCCTCCAGCTGTTGCCAAAAGCACCTCCTGGGTTTCTGGCCCAGGCCAGGGCCGTCCCTGCAGCACCACGAGTGGCTGCACAGCGGTGTCCTTCATCCCAGCTCTGCCCTCTCATCCCCCTCCGGCACCGCGCCGGGGAACTCTGACAGGATAATAAAGAGTTGCACAATATACTATAAAAAGGCAATTAGATAAACTGCTGGATTGGGACCAGCTCCCGTGACCTAGTTAATAGCTCTGGGAATTTCGGGATGGCGGGGAAGGAAAAGGCATCGGTGTCAGGATGCGGTGCACAGTGAGTGGGTTTCGGAGGGGAGGATGGGCTGTGGGCTGCAGCACAGGGTGCTGGAATGGCCCAAGCCTTGGGTTACCCCTTCTCCCTCTTGCCTGTGTTTAGATCTCACCAGCAGGAACGAAGAGAAAACTCTGGATGCAGGATCACACAGGCTGCTGCTGGGTTTGTGCTCTGGCTGTTGGGGCTGAATCCACAGTGCGGTGTTCAGGACAAAGACAGCTGCAGCCTGCCTGGCAGACACTCTGCAGTAAAATAACCACTACAGTCAAATCCAAAGGGAAAGTCTCCAGAAGAAAGCCCGCAGTGGATGTCCCCTCTTTATTTCATATTTTTTTTACTGAACACAAAATGGCTGCCTAAATTATAGACATATAAAAAACCCGAGCATATAGAGGGCTGGGAATATCATCATTTTAGATTAATGTGTGCTATGATAAGAAAATTTTATTGGATAATATGTAAAAAAAATTAAAAATAGGGCGTCTTGATTTAACCTCGCTATTTGCGATAATAGACAATTTCTGATCTGTGATTTGGGAGACAATTTGTACATGAATTTCCGTGATTTCCATTTCCCAGAAGGGAAGAGCCCTGATAAACCATTATTACCTATAAACTAAAAATTAATTTGCAATTTGAGAACAACACATTCCCAAAAACATTTTCAATACATTGGAATTAGATTTAACTTATTGTTTGTCCTTCTGCTTGACATCAAAATTAAGTGATAGCCATTGGGCACTTATGATGCCAAATTCCCAGCTCACTACACAAGTAGTATTGTTCTCACGAGCTTAACAGCATTTTCATCGACTTAAAATATAATGCTTAATCACTGTCAAATTAAATATTCATATGTGTACATGCTCTTGTATTTCACAGGAAATGACTATGGACTAGGAAAGGAAAGCACACACTTCATAGGTGCCAAGTTTTTAATATCAACTTTAAAATAAAAAGCTCTTCTCCTGCAATTGTGGAGGCTGTAACGAATGGTGACTGCTCAGCACAGGGAATTCCTCCCTAAGCAGCCCGTGGTCAGATGATGCCCCAGTCATCATAATCTATATTTTTTCTTATTCTTTTAATGCTGTTTTTCGTTAATTGCATTTAACCTGTGCGTGCTGTGGGAAGGGCCGCTGGGAGCAGAGGGCCGGGCTGCAGCCAGCTTGCCTTTGGGGTGTTTCTTGTCAGCAGGGCTCAGCCTCAGCCTGCTCCATCCCCCAGCTGTCCATTTTCCTTCTCCTTTTTGTGTCCCTTTCTGACAAAAGCAGGTCAGCGACACACGCAGCTACTCACATCCGCTGCAAACATCTCCCAGCCCTTCCAAAAGCCAGGAACAGCATCCTTGGGAAGACCCAGCCCCTGATTTGTGATATTCCCGACAGCTCAGCCAAGGCTGACAAGGGAAGGCAGCAGGCACAGGTTTGTGTATGTTCCTTCAGCAGGGCCTCTCTGAGTGTGTTGGAGTGACAGAAACCAGGCTCACCTCAGCCAGGGACTGGTGCTACTGGCAAAATTGCAGTTGAGGCTCTGAGCCTGACCCCCACACCAATTTGTGGAGCCTCACACGTGGAGGGTGCAGGATTTGGATGTGCAGCCTCTGCCTGCAAATACTATCAATTAGTTTGGGGTCTTTTTTCCTAAAGACCAAAAATAAACGCCATGTAGAGGATACAGTCAAAATCTGAGCCCAGAAAAACACCACGTGAAGCTGTTGCCGCGTCCCAAGGAAAGCCAGAGGGCAAAGTGAGGCACATCACTGCTTGATCCAAAGGGAGAGACAGCTCAGAAAGACAGCAACACTCCCCGTGCTGCCGGAGAGGACGAGACAGAAAACCTCCCCTCGTGCTGCTGTCTGTGGGTCCCCTGCATGCCCAGTGCCAGCTGAGGGGACACTGGTGCTTGTGGGCGAGGACTGGATGCTGCACTCACCCTTCTTCCTCTGCTCTGCAGTGCGGGCAGAGTCCTGCTTCAACTAATAAAGCAAAAAAAAAAAATAGGATTAGGAAAAACCTCTTTGTAGAAAGACTCCACACACATCGTTCCCTTTCATCCCACAATGCCAGTGTGGGCAGGGCAGTGCATGGCACTGGGAGAACACTGCAGCACAGGGAGGGTGTGAGTGCCCGGCTCTCTGCAGCCAGAGGGGAACTCGGCGTGGGGCAGAACCCTGGGGCTGGTGGGGTGCAAGTAAATGCAGTTTCCTGAGTCCAACACAAGCAATAGAGAACCTGCTGATTTCTTGCATGGCTCAGAGAGATCAGCTCATTGCAGTGTCTGAACCTGCTGTTGCAGGGATGCCCATAATAACCCTCGATACCTCCCACTGCAGACAGCTCCCTGTGCTGACTCCAGAGCCAGTCATTACAGTCCAAACGCAGCATTTCTATGGGGTTTCTCAAACACTCTGAGCTGAAAAGCTTTCCTGGCAGCACTTCAGATTAGGAAAACTGGGACTGGGTGATATTTACTGTGCTCATGAGGGAGCAAGCAGCGAGTTCCTTGTCCAGAGGCACCAAGGGAGTCCAGCCAGCCCTGAGGGTTTCAGCACCAACTCCACATGCAGAAGACCAGGCCATTGCAGAGGGGTCTTTCTTCTTCCACCTGGGATAATGTACAGAAAGAGAACAGGTATTAGTGCAGGACTGGAATTATCCCTTGCCAGGAGGCAATAAGGAGGGGACAGACCATGAGCTGGAAATCTCATGTATTTTTGGTGACGCAGCAGCACAGTGCACAGCTGTGCAGCTCGCACTGACCCACACCAAATATGCCAGCAAAATAGAGATTTCACCTGTTACCACTGCAGCAAACCTCCTGTGGGGGCTTGGGTCACTTCCTGGCGGGATGCTCTGCTCCATGAGAGGCAGAAATGGGCCCAGGGCAGGGCAAGGTGCAGGCAGGGTGGTCCTCACCCAGACTCTGCCAGGAGCCCGAGGGTCTCTGCTTCATGGGTGTTACAGGGACAGATTCTGTGCCTTTCCACGGGTTTAGCTTAAGCCTTTGAAATAAGAGAGGAAAGCAAATGAGATTTTAAAATATTTACAAATAAGTACTTTCTGGGTGCCAAAGCAGCTTTTCTGCCCACTGCCTCCATCCTTGCGGTGGGCAGAGGGCAGCAGCACAGGGTGGCTGCCCAAGAGGTGCTCGTGGGGTCAGTGAGGCCACTGCCACCCCTCCACTGAGCACTCCAGGAGCCCAGCCCAGCGTGGTGCATTCCTTTGGGACACACTACAGATTTTGGAGAGGGCTTTACCCTCCCGTGCTGCTGCTTTTCCAGCAGGAAGGAAACTCAAACGCTGGGAAATCTTGCTGTGCTGGTTTGCTGTTCCCCCACACCGCTTTCCTCCTGGGACAGCTCCTAACAAAGGGAACAAGCTGGTCCATGAAGTGCATCACTACATCCCATGACAGAATCCATGAGTCACCAGCTGGGCTCACTCTTTGTGGCTCAGGAGCTTCCCAAAGACATTCCCAAAACCACCAAGACTTCAGGCACCTCTCAGCTTTGTGTGGGGATCCAAGGATCTTCAGTAAATACAGTGACCAATATTTTAGCCACATTTATACATTTTCATCCATTTGTACCTTGTTTTAGGCCTCTGTAAATGCATAACAGAATATTTGTTTCACAGGGGAGTCTTAAGCAGGGTCAAAGCCTTTAAACTTTGGAACTCTGAACTTAGCAGCCTGTAATCTCAAAGTACTACTATTAAAAACACAGTTCTCATAATAAACCTTCTGGCACCACAACGCTATCTGCTTTTAATAGAACAGTACTTCTTAAGCAATTTGCTTAATTTGATTTATGACAAAAAGAAATTTGGAGAGTATAAAACCTCAGGAAGGGAACAGCAGGGAAGGCAGCTCTGTGATTACCTCCCTCTGCACACAAGTAAACTGCAGATGAGGTAAATTAATAATGAGAATTAAAGTTACTACTTCTCCACATCAGAAAACTGAGTGAAAGACGACTGCAAGGCTGGGAAAGGAGAGGGCTGTGCTGTCCAACAGCAGGTCTGTGATTCAGGAACTCCCTTCCAATACTAAAACACCCAATCTTAGGATTAGCTATTAAATAAACATTTGGTGATTGCACCGGGTAGAAGATCCACAAGACTTGCTCCCCAAGACTTGCAAATGTCATTGAACTTCCCAAAGTAAGCGCAGCACCCTCTCAGTCTTTCCAGGAGGAGCTGACATCCCTCCTGCCACAGCAGAGCTCTTTGGCTGCTAAAGATGGATGCTCGTGTTTGCCAAAAACTCCTTTGTGTGGCACAAACCCTGATGGGGAAAGGGCAACCTAGGATCCCAGATTTCCAGCCTGTGCAGGAAAGCAGAGATTAAACTTTGCTGTTCCCATTTTGGTCGCCGTGGCTGTGTCACTGTAGATAAATCATCACAGCCCAGATCAGCTCACATCCCAGCTGATAACAGGACACCAGTGCCTGGAGGGAAAGTTAAACTAGAGGGTCTCACATTCCTTGGACTCTCTAGGTTTGATTCTTTCTACAGCCCAGGATGCCTTTCTGGGAGCGTGATGTCAAGTTTCTCCCTGACAGTCCCTCTATCCCCTCACTGCCTGTCACCGCAGCAGAGCCCTGCACAGGGATCCCCTCCTCACCCCATGGCTCTCCCTGGCTCAACCTCCAGCCATCCTGGAGGCTCCCGCACATCCCAGTTCATGCTCTTGCCTTCCACTGTCCCTTCCTTCCTGCCCCAGGAGGTGTCATTCCTGATGTCCCCACTCCCAACCCGTTCGAGGTGGCCTCAGTGACACCGCTGAACTAGAGGGGCCAGCGGTAACGTTTATTTGCTCTCATTAACAGATAATTACTGAGAGATCTGAAGCTGCCAGATCTGATAAATGGTCGTTAAAATATTCCTATCTTCCTCCACTTTTCCAGTTGGCCTCAGAACTGGGCACTGGTCACTGTGTCCTGTCTGGGAGGGCTGAGGGTGACCTTACAAGTCCCTGTCTCCAGAAAAGCTGCTAAAAGCAGCATCTCCTCCTCCTCTGAGTCAAAGCCAGTGTCTGTTCAGATCACCGCCCGTGGCTTCTCAGTTTGTTTGTACCCATCAGTCAAATCTTTCCAAGGAAATTCAATCTTTAGAATGATTTTCCCATTAACCTTCACCACAGAAAGCCACTGGGAAGAGCAGTAAAACAGACACCTCTGAAACCAGCTCTCAGAGCAACCAAACAGCTGCTGGGTGGAAACTCTCTGGGGAATTTTGAGGGGCCACAGCAGCCAAAAAGGGACAATTACCCAAATAAACTTCTTGACCGCCCAGTTCTGAAGCAGGGAGGAGGTCAGAGCGGACAATCCCATTGTCCCCAGGAGCTCAGGCGATTCCCTGCAACAAGACAGGGTGTGTGCAGAACCATCACCGGGGCAGAAAGCGGGGAAATAAGTCAATAATTGTGTAATCAGTAGCATCTTACTTTTTTTAAATGAACCTGTAGGATGAGGATTTCCCTCCAGCACCCTCCCTCTCCTCTTTTTCCCAGAGCTCATCTTTCACTTTGTCATGCAATTCCCAGCCGGCCGGCCGCAGCCTGCCTCGATCCCTTTTCCATTACACACTCGGCTGAGCTGAGGACGAGAGGGCCCCCGGATTCCAGCGAGAAGGTAATTAATTGACTTTCCGCTCTCGTTGCTATGCGGCAAAGGTGGAAGCCGCAGCAGCTACAGTTCATTTTTAATCCTGCAAGATGAGTCTCAAATGGCATCGTTACAGAGGTGATCAGCTGCCCCAATACAGGCACTGGCTCAGGGAATGGGGGGTTCTCGGGAAGAGGAGGGCTGGGATGAAGAGACTCAGAGCCAGGAGTAGCACACCTCCTGTTAACCCATCAGCCAGGTGTTCGTATTTGTAGCTCCTCTCCTGGGTGGCCTTTTCCTTTACATTTTAAACCTGCCCTAAGCTGGGCAGAGAGCAGAGCCACCACTGCTTTGGTGGGTGGTGTCACCCCCCAGCCACACACTGCAGGTAGGAGCAAGAAAAAAAAAAAAAATCACTTTTTGGAGCTGTAGGTGAAATTAGTGGCTGACTGGATATCCTGTCCCTGGAAGGGTTCCAGGCCAGGTTGGACTGCACTTGGAGCAATCTGGGATAGTGGAAAGTGTCCCTGCCCATGGCAGGGGATTGGGATGAGATGGTCTCCGAGGTCTCTCCCAACCCAAACCACTCTGTGATTCTGTGACTGTGCCCTGTGCCAGCTCAGGAGAGCACCTTTCCCTGTTGTGACAGCAGTGCCATGCCCTCAGGGGCACAGACATCACCAAAATCAGCTTCTTAGACTCATGGAATGGCAAATTCTACCGAAATTTTTTAGTAGACCATTTTTCAGCTCAAAATACTAAAAACTGCTCTCTAGCTGGGATGGCAGGACCACTTACAAACAGAAAATTATACATATGCTGAAAATATGTTTGAATTTCAAGTCCAGACATATACTTGAAATTAATTCCTTTCTCTTTAGCAGCAGAAAATAATGGCAAAAATATATGTTATTTGGGCACATTCATCCAGGTAAGGGCTTCTCACTGCACTGGAATTTGACCGCCCTGAGTAATCAGCTGGTTCTGTTCAGCCCACTCTGGCTTGTGGTGATTTCTCACTTCCCAGCAGCGCGATGCCTCCAGCCCCACCGGGCCTGACGTGCTATTTGCCTGAGAAGGTCAGCAGCAGAACAAATATTTGCCCTTCCTGTGTCTCATTTAGGGCTTTATAAGAATTAAAGTTTTATTTTATGATCAAACTCTGTATCTCTCTCTCTCTTCTTTTCCAGGTTCCTTGTCACTCTGGGATTGTTTCCTTTGATTTTCAGGTAGTACCAATGCCATTTTGCCAGCACACACACAAAACCTTGCTAGGATCTCGTCTTTGTGATAGCAGAGAAAACATTTTTATAGAATCACAGCATGGTTTGGGTGTGCAGGAACCTTAAAACCATCTCATTCCAACCCCCCTGCCATGGGCAGGGACACCTTCCACTATCCCAGGTTGCTCCAAGCCCCATCCAACCTGGCCTTGGACACTTCCAGGGATGGGAGTCTCTGCAGGAACGTCCCTGCATGTGGCCAGACCAAACACATCTGTAACAACAGAAGGGCTTTTTCTTCTTGTGTGCCTTGTCCTCCACTCACTGTGGAAGTTCAGCCTTTTCCCCTCACTCCCGTCCCAGGCAGACTGTCCCTTGGATGAGGGCTCGTTTCGGGTCAGCCTCCAAGCACTGCACGAGGAGATCCCTGGGGAACGTGCTGAGGATGGAAGGAGGGTTTAGCGGCCACGAGGTGAAACCTGCCACTGGAAACAAGGCAGGGATTCTCTTCTCACTTCTGGCAGGGGGCATCATCAAATTTACACCGCCTGTAAAAGCACAAGGCTCCCTCCCTGCCGGCAGCCCCGGGAGCGCTGTCTCATTTGGCTGAGGTGGCAACTGCTGTCCCACAGGGACCTGGGCGCAGGCTTCGTGCACGGGGAGCTGTGCAGGGGCCTCAGCTGGGGCAACGCCAGGAGGAAAAGCACATTGTTAAAGGTGTCAGCCCGCAGCACACAGCTGGGGCCGGGCACGGATCCATTTTCACCTTTCTGAAACTGTTGCGAAGCCTGAAAGTAATTGCTGTCACTGCTCTTCGAGCCTTGTGAGCCGCCCCGTGTGGCGTTTACCGTGAAGCCCGATGAAGGTGACCTGTGTCTCTGTGTCACTTGCAAACAGCTGTTCTTCTGTGGCCCTCACAACCCATGTGGCTGTACAGCTGTGGTACAGCAGCATCCCTGGAAGCTAATTCCAGATGTTCCCAACCTCGCTTTCCATCGCTGCATCCCAGGGATTTCTGCTGGCGTCACGGATGGCATTGATGCGCTTACCTGGTTAAAAGCCGTGCTTCCCCCTCTCCTCCTCCTCCCCGGCCGTCTGCCCTCGGGAGCTGGGACACGCCTCTGAGCTGCTCTCTAGAGTGACAACGAAGAAAATAAAAAGCTAAAATGTGTTTTGCTCTTTGAGCGTTTAACACCCCACGCAGATTTCGTCAGCTCCGAGTTTACCGCCCACTGGACTGTTCCTGTGCCTGCTCGGGCTTGCTGTGAGCTGCGGTTTGCACAGCTGGAGCGCTGCCCTCTGCCCACGGTGAGACTGCAGAGCTGCTGCATTGCCCCAATGGGTGATTTCCATCAGCAAAAAAATGATGCCTGGGGTTTTAAAGAGGCATTTCTGAATGGGAACACCCCCCTCAGCAGCCTGAGCCATAATAATTAATTGTCTTCAAGCGTGGAGGTGGAGAAATGTACGCATATGCTCTGTGCAGAGTCAGAGAATCTCCTGAGCTGGAAGGGGCCCACAAGGATCATCAAGTTCAAGTTCTTTCCCTGCAAGGCATACCCCCAAGAATCCCACCCTGTGCCTGAGAGTGCTGTCCAAGCACTCCTCCAGCAGCCTTGGTCCTCACATGGATAAATTTATTATATCTAGAACACAGTGGCTACAGTAGATCATATTTTTTTTTTCCTCCATGGAATTACAGCAGGGTGTGATTTGGTTCATGTTTTATGCCCTCAGATTCTCTCCAGGCACTTCTCCGTGGGTTACTGGGCGGATACTGGACGTAGAGCCACTCACAAACATCCATCCATCCTTATTCCAGCTGCCCCTTTGCCCAGGAAATCCCTTTGCTCTTTGGGGGCCAATCACAGAGGAGCAGCCAGAGCTGCCTCTCACCTTTCAGGAGCTGAGCTGGGCAGATCCAGAGCTCTGAACCCAGAACACTTTGCCGTGCTGCTGATACGCTGGCTGGGCATTGTTGTGACCGAGTGCCGAGTGTTGTGACGCTCGGGTACACGGAGCAAGGGGCTGTGATCGTGTAGATAAGAGGCCCGAAGCACGGTGAGGCAGCGGGGAATTATTCCTTGCCTTATCTCCTTTGCTCAGTGTCCGTCATCACTGCTGCCATTCCCTGAACCCGCGGGTCCCGGAGGATGCGGCTGCCGGTGCTGCTCCCCCGATAAGGGAAGCTCTGTCTTGTGTGTTTGTACAGCTTCTTTCCTTACATATTTTGCAGAGCCACGACTGTAATTCTGCATTTCTTATACAAAAAGAGACATGGAAGACAGCACATGCAACGAACTCTAATTAAAATGCGTGTATGGGCTGCTGGTGTCACAGCATTCACAGTGGAGACCAGGCCTGGAGGCCTGATATTACAGTGTAATATGCAAATCCATATTTGATGGGAAGCAATATGATAATTACCCCTGAAAAAAATTGTCTGCATGAGAAATTCTGGTGAACATTCCCCTCTCTGTGTCTCCCTTCCCCATATTTTAGCAGCAGGGGTGAGACTTAGTGGGGGCATTTGAGCTGCTCCATCCCCAAGGGCACCATTTCCCTGCACATCCCCTGGGTGAGCTGGAGCCTTTGCTTTCCTCCTCCAGTTGCATTGTGCTGTAAATAATAAGCAGAATGTTTTAAGGTGCTATAACCTCTCTTCCTGCACATTCATGTGTCCAAAGGTGACTCCATCAACACCGACTCAGACAATGAAACCGAAAAAAGCAAGCTAAGAAAAGAGAGGTCAAGTATTCTTAGATGTGGCCATATGGAAAGTTTATCCTAAACACATCCAGCATGGGAATATTTGTCTGCTTACCCGGGATTATTATTGCCTACAGACACCCAAACAGCCCCTGGTAGAGGGGATCTGCTGTGCCCTATGCAGGGACACACTCAGCTACTGCAAATTGTGCCTGTACCCAGCAGAGACATCAGCTGGGAGCTGTAATTCTGAGTCCCTGTTTAGCACTGAGCTATAGACTATGCAGGGGAAGAAGGGTCAGCCTGTGATATCTCCTCAGATGGAAAAGAGAGAGACTGGCTGAGAAGTGTCCACCACTCATTTAATGGCCAACATCTGATTCTCAAGTGTGGCCCTTTTTGGGCTGAAGCCCCAGTCAGCAAATATTGTGTTTATCAAAGGCAATATCTGCAGTGATAACCCTCAGCTTTTGTGCTTTTAGCCAGGGTGAAAACACCACAATATTCCAGAAAGCTGGAGGTCCAAGGCTCATACAAACAAGAGCCGATGTCTGGGAAAACGCACACCACAGAACAGAAGGGTATTTTCTGCCTTTTGAAATGCTCCTCTTTGTTGGAAAGAGGCTAAAGGCAACTTCTAGACGTGAAATTAGGGAAGGAGATGCTCTGGACAAAGAAGATGCTCCTATTTATCCATAGATAGAAAAAAAAATTCATTCATCCGGTTTTAAAAACATGGAAAAGCACTCCATACCTTTTTCTGTTTCAGCATGCCTGTTCGAGAAATGGCAGTGCTAAGCCTAGTTTTATTCACAGCTTTTGGAGGGGTTAAATATTTTGATCTCTACCTTTAGATCATCGGGCCCTAAGTATTTCCTTCCACACACCCTACTCTGATCCCTTTGCAAGAGCTGGGGGAATTTCTATTGCTTTCCTGGGGAGATGGATCAGGCTCGTTGGGAATTTCGGGCCTTGCCTCTTTGTTGTGTTTCAGGCTCGTGTGTTTAAGAATTGGCTTATTGTCCAGCCTGCTAATGTTTTCAATTATGTGGAGCCCAATTCAATATCCCTACCTGATTGGGAGGCAGCAGGAGTTGGCTTTTTGTGTTCTCTGACCTAGAGCTGACTCCATTTGCTGCCTATCTGACTGACTAGTGAAGCAGAAAATGCTCACAATACAGCACAATTAATGACAGACTCTGAAAAACACACCAGATCCCAGCGGAGAGGAAGAAATTAGGCTCTTGCACAGTGAAGGAGTTTGTTGATGATGTTTTTCTATTTATAGCATTTTAAAGGGCAGGGATGAGCAAGACTTAGTGGAAAATCCTGACTGCTTTTTTTTTTTTTTCTAAAATTGGCTTAATTTTTTTTAAAATTGGAGACAATAATATTAAAATTCACACCAGCTGTGTGGCCCTGTGGAGTGCCAAGAGAGGGAGAGGGTTTCTCTGGCCTTTAACAATCTGTCTCTCTTGGCAAATATGGCAGTGTTTAAATCTACATGAAATGAATTTACCCTTTAAAATAATGGTAAACGTTGATATACTACCATTAAACAGGATTTTATGGCAAAGGTGCACATGAAAAGATACATCTGAAGTATTGTGTCCAGTTCTGGGCTCCTCAGTACAAGAAAGACAAGGAGTTACTGGAGAGGGTCCAGTGGAGGTCACAAAGTTGATTTGGGGTCTGGAGCATCTCCCTTATGAGGGGACACTGCAGGAGCTGGGCCTGTTTAGTCTGGAGAAGAGAAGACTGAGAGGGGATCTCATCAATCCATATAAATATCTCCAAGGGATGTCAGAGGGTGGTGCCCATTGACATGAGGAGGAGCAATGGCCATAAGCTAAAATACAAGAAGTTTCACCTCAACACGAGGAAGAACTGGAACAGGCTACAGCTTGGGTTCTGAACTCCACAGTTTGTAGGAAACACCAACACTGTGTTAGCTATCAGTGATTTCATTAAGTTCATTGATGGAATGAGTTGTTGTAACCTCCTGGTCTTCAGCTCTGGTGTATGAGGTGCCTTTGGACACTGTAAAAGAACCAACAGGAGCAGCATAAGCTCATTAATGTGATGATAATAGAGTGAACAGGACCCAAGGCATCAAAATGGGGTGTAACAAGGGGAAGGAGCAGACACACGAAGCTACCTCAAGGCCTCACCTTTATAAATCAGGAATATTTTGATTTATTTATAGTGCTCTTCTTTCCAGGCTGCTTTAGGAGGAGCAAATGCTACTTTGGCAGGTGGTCCTTACTAAGATTTTTTAAGCACTTCCTGCCACATTTAAATATCCAATCTACATTTTTACTTTAACTGCATCTCCCTGCCCTGGGAAGCTGCCCCATGCCCTGCATTCTCCCATGGCGAGGTTTCCAGCCAACACGTGGGTCCCGCTTCTCATCACACACGGAAAGGGCAGTGCTCCAGGAGGGAATCCAGAGCAGCATTGTCATCTATTCATGCTGCTCACTCCGTGGCCACAAGCTTCATTCACTGCACTGAGGTAGACACCGTTCTCAGGGATGAGTTCGTGCTTCCCCACAGGCCGTTTTTCACGGCCAATGGAGCAACCAGATTTTTCAAGCACTAATAAATACATCTGCACAACGATTCAGTGGGACACGGCATCATTCCCATCCTACCTTTGAAGCACACAGCTTGGCTGTGTAGTCAGCTTGAAACACACAGGATCTCCTGGATTCCCAACGGGATTTAATATTCCTCACCCAGTGGTATCTTCAAAATTCAAACTTCTTGGCTTTAATCGCAGACTACTCAAAAATCGGGTCTCAGAGTATCAAGTTGGGAAATATTAATGTAGCTCTGCATGTATTCTTTAGTGAGTAGTTTTTTTGAGAAGTAAATATTCTTTAGCTTGATAACGTTTATTTTAATGCCGGTATCTTTAATTAATCCTTGCTGGGGAACAGACAGTGCAAGCACTCAGCACTGTGCCAGGCCAAGCTATGATAAGCAGCAATGTGGCATTTGGCCTCTTTGAACTTTACATAATTTGCATATTTCAGCAGTGAATTTCTAATTCTCTCCTCTTTACAAGAGTTTGTAGGGGTGTTTTCTTCATTTTTGTTTGTTTTTAAAAGCTAATGTAGTGATTGAACATAGATTTTAGTACAAAAATAGGAAATATTTCAGAAATTCCAGTCCCCTACTGCTTTTCTGCACTTCCCAGCAGTTTATTAGCAGTTTATTAGTTTATTTATCCAGATATATCCCTGGACCTAAGTTTTAATACAGGACCTTGAGAGCGTTTGCAAATGGATTCTAAATTGATGTTTAAAAGCCTTTTATTTTGTTCCAAATGGGAGAGGCTAATGTGTTTTAATTCCCTGGAAAGCCAGCCACTGCAATAAAAAGAGATTTTTCTATTACTAGCAAATCATCTGCTTTGGAGACTGGTTTACTTATTTATATAGGTCCTGACCAAAAAAGCATTTGATTAAGGCTGTGTTTTGTCAATCAATGAATTCTAAGAAGTGCTGCTGAAGCAGGTTGTACTTTGTAAACATTCATGAGGAAGGAGAGCTGGAATGGAATAGATAAATTAGCCAAAGGGAACAGTCTGAGCACCCCTGCCAGCACCCTGGTGTACACATAATTTCCATGTGCTGAGAGCACTAAAACAGCCCCAGAGGGGTTTAGGCCCTACAAGAACAGCAGCAGCTGGGTCACTCTCAAGGCAAGAAGAACCTTTCAGATCTCAATTCACAACTCAGGCTCTTTACCTGAGGGTTTCCATGCCCGCCCGTGGCAGGAGAAATTCTGCCAGGTTCAAGAAGAGAAAAGACAACACTTCTGCCTCTTGCTATATCCCTTGGGAGAGAATTTGGAATGTCAAATAAATGAGGAGGAGGAGAAGAAAAACCTGCTGATCTTCTTAAGGAACACTGAGATACACTTTGGTGGTCTGGATAGCTTCCAGGTGCTGCTGGGGCAGAGGAGAGCCCTGAAAACCTCTGTGAGGGGGGACTGGAGCCCCTGATAACACATCAGCAGAAGGAGAAAAAAGGGACAGACTTGAGGGAAGGACAACAATCTGTGCTGGAACCCATGAACCCCCAGACTGTCCCCACCAGGACTCCCTCTGGACAAACAGAGGTGCCTGGGAGGACGCTCCGTGCAAGGGGTCCTGGGTGCCATCCCCTTCCTTGGATCACCGAGGAGCTGCAGGGGAGAAAACCGAAACGAAAAGCCTCAGGAGTGAGATTTATTGCTTGGTTAACGGCATCCTTCCCTTCCCCATGACCCCAGTGAAGCAAGGAAGGGCTGAGTGGCTTTATCTTTATTCAGTGCCCCGGTCCTTCTGGGACACTTGAACCTGATTGCATCGTTCTCGGTGTCAGCCTTGATAAGATGCTGATTGTGTTTCCCGGTTTTTCGGTGGTGCAGGACTCCCCCGGCAGCCTGGATGGTTAATGGGAGCTGACTGGCTCTCCGGTTTGCCAGAGCAGTTCCCTTTGGCTTCCTGCTGTAGCACATTAACACAACAAATTAACATCGTAATTGCGTTTTAACTATTTATCACCGTGGAAAAGGGGAAAAAAAATAGAAAAAAAAGGAAGATCACAGGCAAGGACCCAAGAGACAGGTTAGGGAGGCAAGTCTCTGTCTGCACCTCCCTTCATTTCTATTTATAGCCAGCCATTAAGTTATGCTAATAAATATCCAGCCACAGGGTATGGCAAATCCCCTGCTCAGACACAGAAAAAGCACTGAGTTAAATATATTCACCTTACTCAACTCACAGGACCAGTGTGACTGCTACCAAAACCATGGGGATCTAAAAGCAGCTTCAGCATCTCTCACTGACACCCATTCATGCAGCAGAGCCGTGGCAAGAGCACATACATTTGGCATTTGTATATAGACGTATTTAAATCAAGCAGAGGATAAATAAAACATGGATATTCAAACAGAATACTCGCTGTCAATGACTTGGACTTAATCAATTACTTTGGCAAAGGCCAGTTCACTGCAGTTCACAAACTGATTAATCTGGGAGGAAACAGCCCTTTTATCCAAACAGCAGCATGATGCATCTGCCACCAACTTCTCCAGAGCAATTGCATCAAAAATAGCATTTATTGTAGCTCTCCCTCACATGCAATTGGTTGTTATTTTATTTCCGTGTATATGCAGCAGTTCCTAAAGGGGATAGCATCAGGTCCTCACATAACCTATATATTTAATCAGATTATCCAATTAAATAATACAGCCTTAAATGAAAAGTCTGCTATTCCCTCGAGCAGTTCTGGGAATGCTTTCATTGCTTGTTCTTGTGCTTAAAATGTCCTAGCAGCACTGCCTTCTGCAGCTATTTTTGGGTATCCAGACGTTTGTAAAGCACCCATCACTAATTTCTAGATGCCAATACTTTGTTTTCCTCATCAAATTACAGCAGTCAGAAATGTCACGTTCATGTATAAAGCCACAGAGCACATAAAAATAATGAGTGTCTTTATCTCTTCTGACTGAGCAAACACAGGATGAAAAAGTGATGGCGATGCTGGGGTTTTTGTGAAGGAAAGAGGGGAATCCCAGCAGGGTGATTGTTGTCCCCCACAGGGCTGTTGTGCTGCTGCACCCTTGGGAACCTGCCAGCATGTACCTGGCAGAGGAGCAGCCAGGGAGGCTGGATAACCTCCGGGATTCCCTCTGATTTTCCCAGCAGCCACCACAATGAGATGCTGTTTGACCGATTCAGTTCTTGGGTTGACTCATCCCAGTTCACCCCCGGTTGCCCCATCCGGGCTGTGGGACTGGAGCAGCTCTGACACTCCAGGTTTGAGTCTTTCCATAGTTTTCCAAGGACATACAGGCAGGGAAAGGCTTTTTATCCACTCTGAGCTGAAAGTGTTGGAGTTTGCAAATCCCCAGAGGAGGATTTCACATGTAGAAGGGCATCATAATTCTCTGCGGCAGGGAATGCTTCTTCCCACAGCAAACCCTATGAGGATGGCAACACCCCTGGGTTGTTTGCCCTGCCAGTCCCATCTTGCAAAGACACACTGCCTTACTGTTGATTTACAGGTTAATCCAATGAATCCTTATAATTTCTTCAACAGGTCACAAAATACTGCCAGGGGAGAGATTGGGAGGTGTTAGAGCCCAGCGGTGTCAGGGAGCTGGAGGAAGCCACGGGGTGGTTCAGCACTGTGGTCAAGTGAACACAAACTCCAAGTGTCATAACACCGCCTTTTCCCACGGGAAAAGTTGGGGAAAAGGGACAAATTCAATCTAGACTGAGCAGCCTGGGTGACCAGACTCTGCTGGCTACTGCAGCACCGAGATCTCTCTGAAAACCAGTCACAAGGTCCGTGAGGGTCTGATGGCCAGTGCTTGGTGCTCAGAGGTTTCTGCCAGTCTGGCTCTCCCAGAGTGCCCAAGCCTGCACAGATTTGGAGGTGTTGGTCAGGGCCCAAAACACGTTCTGTGTTCAGGTGTGAGTTACATCACAACAGTGTGAACAGAGCCATGAGCCTGTGTATGTCACTACCAAGTCAAACAAACGATTCCAGCCACTTTTCTCCATCCAGAAGGTAATAAAATAAATTTTTAAACGGCTAATTAAAATATCTGTTCTATTTCTTGACTCCTCCCTACCATCACACACCCCAGTAAAGCAGGCAAGAGGGTTCAACCCCTGCATCAACTCTTGAACATTCCCCAACTTCCCAACCCTCCCCTTCCTCCAGAGGGCGATTGGGTGGAAAGGGGGATATTTTGCCGTCATTAAAATTTCATTTTATTTTTAACCAGACAGGCTGCCGTTTAAAAAGCTCCCTGGTGAGCAGGGGATTGGCAGTCTGGGGAGGAGAGAGCAGAGGCAGCGGGGGCCGGGGAGGATGCGGGAGGTGTGGAACGCGGCAGCGGCGGGAGCAGCGGAGACGCTGCCGGCACAGGGAAGGGTTGGCTTCTTGCCAGCCTGCTCTGTGCTCTGGAAAACAGCAAAGCTAATAACCTCAATTACAGCCCAGCCTCTCTGGGGGCCGCTGCTGATGCCTTTGTTTATCTGAGCCCCAACGTGAAGGCAAAGATTGTTTTTTGTCCGCGGGGGCATGTGTCGTACAGACACCGCAGAAATAAACAGCCCATGTCAGGGAAAGAAAGGTCAGAGAATCACAGACTGGTCTGGGTTGGAAGGGACCTTTAAAGACCATCTAGCTCCAACCCCCTGCCATGGGCAGGGACAACTTCCACTAGACCAGGTTGCGCCAAGCCCCATCCAACCTGGCCTTGAAGCCAATATAGATCAACTACGCTTTCTTCCAAAATTCACCTTAGACACTGACAGCTTTAACGCCTTAAATTCTGACCCTTTGGGGCTCATAGATATTTTAATTCAGCAACCAGAATGCAGTAAATCACCTGGAAGATCCCTATCACTTTCTCAGTCTCAGCTGAAACAGGGATGGGCTTTCACCCTGACCTGCTGAGGCTGTACCGTGGTTCACATTTCCACTGCAAGACTCATGATCAAAATGGGTCTGCTGGCTTTTTAAAGAAGCTTGGAGCCATTCTGTTACAGCAGCTGGCAGCTGATTACCAAAATATTTCTTTTATGAATATATTAATTAGACAGGGATGCCTAGAAGAACTGGGAACAAAGAAAACAGCCCCACGTCTGTTGAATATTTGAGACTGAAGCAACATTGCCGGGCTTTTTGCAATTTTCCCTTCTTGGTTACAAATCTGTTCCACATTCAGGAAATCTGGAAGGATGGGCTAGAGAAACCACTGCCATGAGATGAGGGACCTGAAAATGGAGCATGGCAGCATCTCTGCTGGGTCAGGAGAAACACAGCCTGTGGTAGGGGCGAGCTCCGCCTGCATCACCAGGAAGAATTAACCACAATAGATTTCACAGAAATGACTGTCACTACAAAATCCTTCTTAGATTTTAGCGCTGTTCCTGCTGATAAAATGAGCAGTGCCTTTGTTCATGCATGGCTTCCCCCTGTGTGTCACAGGACACGGAGCCTGCAGGCTCAGCCATTCCGTTGGCTCTGCCAGATGGTCCATACGGATGGGCCCCCACTGCAGCTGCAGTGCAGTTTGCTGAGCTGCAACTCCATTTTCTCTATAAGAAAAGCCATATAAAGGCTTGTTAGGACCAGCACAATCTGATGTTGTCCTGTTAGAGGTTCCTCCTCAGCACCCCAAGCACCTCAGGTGCTTGCAGCAGTGCACCTCCAGGTTGTATTTGTATAAACTCCCACGAGGGTGAATTTATGTAATGGGAGTTAAATTGTCTCAATTCCCCTACAAAGCAGAGGCAATCAGCCAGCACTCACAGCCATGCCATGAATCGACTTTGTGCCCTGTGCACACACACGAGAAACACGAGCCTTGTTCATCTGCAGCAGCAAAGATCTGAAAACACATCTGATAATTCCCAGTCCCCACTCACCAGATACTGGAAGCAGAGAAACAAAATACTTCTTCCTGACATAAGCCAATAAAACACAATGCCAGCCATTTTTTGGCAGCTCCCAGTTGGATGAGGTGGGGATGACATTACCAGGGTGTGTCAGACCAGGTTTGCACAGAGTGACTAAAATCCAACACTCCTCACAGCCAGCAAGGATAGTGGGGTTATGCTGTCAATATGTTTTGGCTATGAAATACCAGGATCTAACAAGCAATGTAACAGCTCAGGTTAGGTACCCCTGCCTCAGGCTAGGAGTCAATTCTCTCCTCGGCTAAGAGAGCCTGACAATCTAACCTTTGCCTGATCTCACATGTGGCTGGCTCTCGAAAAATTACAGTAGAAGAATTGTGAAAGGGGGAGGGGTGGGTTTATTTTATCTTTGACCTTGTTCCCTCACTTTAAACAACAAGACACGGGAGGGTCTGACACAGCCAGGCTGAACCTCTCTGTGGACACACACTGGCCTTCATCAGCCACAAAGTCACGTTGGGAAATTCACGTGAACCAGTCATACAAGACCCATGAAACATTGTGGTGTCATTGCCTTGTCCTCACCACAGAGCTGAACATCCCCCAAGCCACACTGGACCAGTGCTGCACTACCAGTGACTGGAGCCTTTACACCCCGGCACCACCAGCAGCACCTTCCACTTCAGATCAGTCTCCCTCCTTTAAAGCCAGCAAAAACTGCACAGAACTTAGAGCTGGAGGTTTATCTTGCACATATTATGTGATTTTTCAGTGTAATCACAGAAACACCAAACACACACATTTAAGTTCGTCGGTCAGACCCTCCCTAGATGCCTCCAGTGCCCAGGACCTGGAGCGCTCTCCTGCCCCCACACTCCTGCAGAAACACTTGCTATTCCTGCCACGTTTTGGCACACTGATAACAACTGTGATATTAATGTCCCAGGCAAAGGCAGCCGGAGCAGCAGGAGAAACAGGAGTGGTGACAGGAATGCTGGAAGCAAAGCTGAGTTTTGTTTGTGTGGGTTTGTAACCAAATAACCCAAAAACCACCAAGGTCATCGGAAAACTGGCCAACTCCAGTTCAAGATACCTGTGTGGGTGATGGACCAACTCATGATTTGGCCTGTCCTCCTGCAGAAGATGAAATCTCGCTACAGCATCTTCCTTCTTGTCCTGTGCTGAGGAGCTGCAGTTTGTCACCCAGCCCCTTGGCACCTGCAGAGGTGCTGACTGGGTTCTGTGAGGCACCTGCATCACAGATCATCAAAAACCATTTGGCACTAACAGGCAGAGTGACCCAGAGGTGACACCAAGCAGCCACCAACCAGCCTGGAGCTCCAAGAGAACAGGACTTGCATTATGTCCCCTAAAGCAAAAGGGGTGGAAGGGGGGCTGCCCCACCCAGCACCACAGCACAGACACTGGTGTTCCTGGTGCCAGAGGGAGAGCTGACCTTCGTGTTAAAGACTAAGTGGGTAACCCTGTAACTCCAAATTCAAGTAGCTCTGTGCTTCAAATTAAGGTTCAGCTAAATGTTGATGCAGCAACTCAATCAGCATAATGAACCGTGCTCCAGTATTGAAGCTGAGGGAGACTGCAGACAGCAAAGGATGCTCCCCCTTCCAGTAAGATGAGAAGGGCATAGAGAAGGGGGAGCAGTGCAGATACCGTTGATGTTTTGGGGGGTCTGTGGGCTCGAGGCTGATTAGCAGTTGTCAGTGTCCTTTCTGTGCCAGCAGCAGATAAGCCAGGAGCAGAACACTGCAGGCAGCTGATAGCAGCAATTCCCAGATCAAGGCTTGCGGGGGCCGGGGATGAGGAGCAGGGAAGATTTCCCAGAGAAAACAACTTGTGATGCTGAATGGTTCTGAAGTTTGTGAAAAGTGCCTTGAGCCTACTAAATACAAACATGTCACTGAAATCTTCTTCTCAGCCTAGAGAACAGTTTTGTTTGGAACAGAAAGCAGTATCTCCCAAGTTCAAGCCCAAATTAATTTCAAATGTAATTAAGTTTGCCAAATACAACTCTTCAGGCATTGCTTAGAATGTCAACTACTTACAAACATGCAAGTTTATTCACAAACCTTGTGCTGTCACCCCATACATCACCCTCATCAATAAAAGGTGCAGACTTCATCAAAACAAGAGAAAAACAACTTTAAAACAAAGCAGCCACTCATGAACTGTCTGGAAGCTTGCATGGGAATGTAGATGATTGGAAGCACCTATCCATCTTCGACTTCTTAAACCTCTTAAAAAAGCCCAGCCTGTTATGCAAAGAATTACAAACCCTGAGTCGTCAAGGAAAATAGAAAGACAGAGATGCCAAGCCTCAAGCAGGACCAGTCTCCCCAGCTGGGCCTGTGGAGGGGCTCTGCCTTTCAGACAGAGCATCAAACTCATTTCTGGGTAATAGCCCTATAATTCAGATATCAAGCCCAGGCCAATGAGGGCCCAGCAGCCACAATCACCACGTTTTCAGCCATCCAAACCAGCGCAGAAACCCTCCCATAATCCCCTTTCCTAGCACATTATCTTTAATCACAGGCATAATGGAGATTCAATTTGAGCCTTCAGCTGCATTTTCTTCCTTGTTATTCACAGTGCTGTATTTTCCTCAGCAATAAACAATTTTCCCCCCATTTCATTTTGCATTGATCTGCCTCAAAGAGAGTCTTTTAAGGTTTTAATAGCCCTGTGTGGAAGCCCCTGGCCGGTAACGTGGACACAAACTCAGGGGTTTTACCCAGAAAATCGTATCCCACTTCCTTTGTTCCCCTTCAGACAACATCCCTGGAAATGTGGCAGTTTTCCGCAGCCATTTGCCAACGCTGTTTCCATCCAGGAGCCCAAATCCCACCATGGAGAGTTGCTCCAGCACGGGCAGGGGCTGTTCAATCTGATGCTCTCTCGGGGTGGAGTGACCACCCAAAGGCTTTGTCCCCAGAGGTGTGGGCTGCGCCTCCTCCAGCCCTTTCTGAACAAGCACCCTCTTTCAGCAATATCGATGTGTAAGCGTTTAAAAAGAAAGTTACCGGAACTCGAGCCGTACGCGGGCGGTGTAAACCCCCAGCTCGCCCTTAATTGACTCTTTAAACGCACCTGTGTCAATGCAGGCACCCGGCGATGGAGCGGCGGGGCTGAAAGGTCTGCGCCCCCCCAGAGGCATCCGGGCTAACGCTTCATAAATTACAACCGTGTTTTCCTCTTCTGTTAATATTTTCATTCCAAAGGTCATTTACCACACACACACAGTCTCACAGAGCAGGGGAAGGGGATGGAAGCTGCTCGATTCCCACACACAGGAGTCAGTCACTCCATTAAGGATGCAAATCTGCAGCCTTACTACGAAGATATTTCTATCTGCAGTGCACTCACCGAGAAAAAGCTCCATTCCAGGGATCAGTATGGACATTCAGGCTCTGGGAGCAGGTGCAAGACACCTCTCTACATGTGCACTGGGCTACTGAAGGTGTCGGATCGTCATCAGGGCAACCTGATCCAGGAGAAGGTGTCCCTGGTCATGGCAGGGGCTGGAATGAGATGAGCTTTTAAAGTCCTTTCCAACCTTCATCCCACTCCAGACTTCAGTCCCCGGGAGCTGCTGCGGCCAGCCTTGCTCAGGAAGGTCTCACAGGGGACCCCTCTGCTTCCCTGGGAGGCAAAAAGGATCAGGCTGTGGATCAGCACCAAAAGAGGGACCCCAAAGGTGATGGGAGTACTGAGCCTGCCCCAGCCCGAACCGGGGTCTCTGACAAGGGGTGCTTAATCCCAGGAAACCAGCCAGTACCTGGGCAGCATTTGGGTGCAGAGAACATGTACCCACAGATCTGAGAGCCTTCGATGGTTAATGGTTAATGCCCTTTCTGAAATTTCTAAGGAACGCAATACTTTCTCTGACTATTATCATATTAGCCTGAGAAGGTTTGTGTGCCCTATCCTAGAGGGTGTCAGGAGCTTAATGTTAATTAAATAGCAGATTTGAGGTTATTTCTCATAATCACAGCTGTGATTTGAATTATTGTTTGATGATATTCTACTTTTGCCCGCTCGCTGCTTTTGATTGATTATTTGCATTTGCTGGTTTATAACATCCATGCATTGCTTCAGACAGAGGCATCTTTTTTGATTTTAACTGCATTATATTCTCTGGTCAGATGATGGATTGGAGTTCCCAGCATACCATAAACACCAGCCCATCCTTGCCAGCATGATATGTATCTATATTCCATATTCACTCCTCAGCACATCCTGTATTCAATCATCCTTATATTCATTTCTCCTGATATTATTATTACTATTAGCCTTGGGGAACTTGTTTTATAGGCTATTTAGTTTGAATTAAGCATGTATGTCAGTCACTTCTTGTTTCCAGAAGAACACAGATG
Organism: Ptilonorhynchus violaceus; assembly: GCA_013397565.1. Taxonomy (NCBI): domain Eukaryota; kingdom Metazoa; phylum Chordata; class Aves; order Passeriformes; family Ptilonorhynchidae; genus Ptilonorhynchus; species Ptilonorhynchus violaceus. The sequence continues at coordinate 1,068,373 of VZRJ01013171.1, forward strand.
ATAAATGGTGGGATTTATGCCTGGACTCTGCTTTGGACTAGTTCCCATCTTTGCTTTTATCAAAGTATTATTACTATTAGGAAAACAACTGCTGTATTCTTTGTCAGGACCTTCCAAGCACACATTTCATAGGCTTGCTAGCAGATTCATTAGGCACAATTGCAAATTGTATTTTCTTACTACCAGCTTTCTGGTTTATCAAATCTGTTCTCAGGAGAACAAGGTCTTTTGCCATCTCCCCCCATAGACCTCACTGCCACTTCCCAAAAATAAACTCCTTGATTGATCAAGGTATTGATTATACCTCAACCACATTTCATCTTCATTTTAAGCTCTCTACACATTCAGACTTACCGGAATTTTAATTATTTTTAATTAAACACGGTTATTTAGGAACAATTAAGTGTGTACACACTTACTTGAGACAAATGTTTGACTCTCTTTTCACTCAGCTTTAACGAGATCAAATCAGATGAGCACAGAGTCAAACGACCATGTGTGCAAGTTATGATGGAATATTCAGACATATAATCCAGTGTTCCCCCACAGCTACTTTGGATTTTAGTGCTCTGTCCCCTTCCCACAAGCGAAGCACACCTCAGGTGACAACAACGCTCAAATTGTTCCCCATTATCCCCCTGCTTTCGCATCCCACAAATGACTCACAGGAACATCTCTGGGGATTTCTGGAGTAACTGGCATCCCTTGTGACGGGGGGAACACGCTGTTGCCCGCTGCTCTGCACCTCTTTGAAGCAAGAGTGAGTCACCATTCCCTATTTTGGGCTCGGAGCCCATATTTCCCTCTAACACCGCCGAGATGGGCCAGGCTGCAGGACAGCACAGGGGACGTCACTCCCCTGCTCTGCTCCCGGTTACTGCACACACTCGGTGACTTCTCTCCCTGTGAGTCACAATCCAGGATCCTCTCCACGGTTTTTTTTGTGATTTTTTGCTTCGAATTTCCAACCGATACTAAAAAAAAAAATCCCTGCATTTACCCCCTTTGTGGAGGCATCTGCTGTGCTGTGACAGCCTTTGGCACAGCAGTGTCACACACCATCAGCCAGAGCCACACATTAGTCAGCCCCGAGTCTCCCAAAATAGAAGTGAGCAGCCCGATGCACACAAGCGGATTATGAAACTCTTTTGTCACATCTGCACCGGGAGATTAAAAGCTGACAAATGATTATCGTCGTGGAAATGGCTTCTCCAGCAAGGTGAAGATTGGAAGCAGCTGGGACAGCACCACCAGAGCTGAACACTGTTAGGGCTGCCAGATTATCTCCTGTCTCCATCATTTTTACATACAATTCCATCTACCTGACCAGAGATTAAGGCAGGGAAGCCTAAAATCAGGTACAATTCTATTTTTCAGACAGAAGTTTTCCTCAGCCTTCAGTATGCAGCTAACAGGATATTTGGGAAGGAAAATCAAACAAAGAAATTATATCCCTCCGGACTTAGAAAGCAAAGCCTCTGTGAGCCAAAACACGAACAGACAAGAAAAACATGAGCACCCACAATCAAAGGCTAGGCCTGGAAATATTACTACAAATTTAGATGGTAATTCTTGCTCTCTACAAATCTGCAAATAGCACATCTAAGCAAAATGAATCCCCAGATGCTGCAGAATGGCTTTAAATCGAGGGAATATAAAAAGCAGCCGAGCAGCAGTCAGCAGTGCAGGCTCTGGTCACCTGATGGAGCAGCAGGCGTCCCTCCTCCCCGCACTGAGACGCACCCCGGGAGCCCCTGGCCTGTGCCCTGCAGCCAAAACCATCAAGAGATGACTCAGAAACGGCTTTGAGAGCAGAGACATCCTCGAGGATAGGACTGCAGGAGGATGAGGCACAACACATTCTTCCCACTTAATCCTTGCCGGTGTAAGCACATTTTTTATGATAGCTTTAAAAAATAAAACCCTTGAACCGCCAGAGGAGGGGGGTGTGTCCCTGTGTGTCACATCTGCATCCTGCTGCAGGTGCTCACACGTGCTCAGGCCCCTGGCCGAGGCACAGGAGGGGATGGGAGCTCAGGATCCATCCCATTTCTGTCCCATTACCCTGCCAGCTGCAGCACTCTCACGGAAGGGATACTTGCCCAGAATCCTGATTCGTTGGGTCAGAGAGATCATGGGCTTCAGCACAGGAGAGAAAAAGAAGGCAGGGGTGAAGATATTTTTGTGCCTGACCTTTCTTAGAAGGTCAGGAGTTGTGGTTTGTTTCCTTGAAGATCCAGGTCTCAGAAATAGCCTCATGAAATGCTACAGCCCTGAGAGAGAGCTCCACACTGGAGCAGGCTCCTGGCAGGACCTGGGGCCCCATGGAGAGAGGAGCCTATGCTGGGGCAGGACTTCTGACCCCATGGGAGACTCAGGGGAGTTCCTGTTCCTGAAGGATTCCACCCCGTGGAAGACCCACACTGGAGCAGTTCATGGAGAACTTCAGCCTATGGGAAGCTCCCATATTAGAGAAGTTCCTGGAGGGCTGTCTCCCATGGGAGGGACCCCGTGATGGAGCAGGGGAGGAGTGTGAGGAGTCCTCCCCCTGAGGAGGAAGGAGCAGCAGAGTCAGTGTGTGATGAACCGACCACAATCACATTCCCTGTACCTCTGTGGGCAGGAAGGAGAGAACTCAGGAGTGAAGCTGAGCCCGGGAAAAAGATGGGGTGGGGAGAAGGTATTTATAGGATTTATTTGCGTTTCTCATTACTCCACTCTAATTTTATTGGTAATAAATTAAACCAATATCCCCAAGTCTGTTTCACCCACAATGGTGATGGGATCCCTCCCTCGCCTTCTCTCCACCCCTGAGCCTTTCACTACATTTTCTCTCCCCCTGTCCAGCTAATGGGGGAAGTGATGGAGCAGCTTTGGGGGACATCTTGTGCTCAGCCAGGGTCAGCCCACCCCGGCTCACACCGTTATCCACACAGCCTCTGGGGACAGCATCACCCCCAGCTCCAGCATCACCCCAACCACCACTGAAACCTCTGTTTCAAACAAGAAACCCCACAGGTAAGTTCATCCACAGGCAGAAGACTCCAAGATTTTGGTGTAGCTCTGCCTGCCAAGCTGGAGAAGGGGAAGATCAGTGTGGGAAGCCTGTTCAGAATCAGTTCATTTACCCAGGCCCTGTAGCCTGCACTGATGAGATTTGTTTAAAGTACCCAGATACATAAAACATTTCATGAATTCCTGGGGGTTCACAGTGTGAGCTTCTAATAAGTGAGCACTCAGGTACATTATGAAAAAAGTTAGGACTCTTAGACAAACATTCAAGCTGAGCACCTGATTCATAAATATTCTGTTTAACCAAAATAAAAGCAGAGGGCAGCTCAGCTCTCTGGGCAGACACAGCCCAATCTCCAGCTGGGTGGAGGTGGCAGGGACAACCTCCCTGCCTGATTGCTCACAGAAGTTACCCAACAGAGGTCTGTTGAGTTAGATAACACTTTAATCAAGCTCGGTATTTTGATTACCTAGGAAAAATCCACAACATTTCACACTCCACAGGGAAAAAGAGGCATCTTTCTACCAGAAGTAATCTGAAAGAAAAACTGACCAAGAGAAATCAATTTCCCAATCCCTGTATATTAGCAACATTCTGGCTATCCCGGCTTTTTAAAGCCTATTTACATTTTGAACCTGCTGCCCCAAGCATGGGAGATGCAGAAGAAAAGCCCTTCCTGATGTGGAGAGCCCAAAGCTCCCATAGGCAGAGCAGGACACAAAGCAGAGCAATTCAGCTCAGTTCTTCTGCGTGTTCCATGCTTCAAAGGGAGAGAATAAAACCCAAACCCACCAAAACCTCTGCCTGAATATCCACAGAGGGAAGCAGGAGACAGGTGAATGTTGCTACACATTCCACTTGACCTGCTCACTGTCCCACGTGGTTTGTAAAAGGTGTTTTCAACAAATACTATTAACTCACTTTGTTTCCTGCGAGGTACTGATTTCCAATATTTTTAACAAGTCCTTTGGAACACTCTGTGATGTTTGCATTTATTGCTTGAGTAGATCTGAGGTCTCAGGTGCAAAAGCCTGCCTGGGGCTACAAGTCTCTTTCCACCACCACGGACTTGATTACAGGAAAAATCCAGAGTAATATGTAGAAGAACAATTTTACTGTTACAAGAAAACTGACTGGATTAGAGAGGATCAGAATTTTCTCCCTCTTGTCATATATATATATATATATCTGTCTCCAAATTTTTACTTGCTCTCAATAGTTCAGCAAGGATATATTGATTATAAGAAGAATTTGTTTTTCAATTGAGCCTTTAATTTTCAGACCAGGCTGTTTTCTGTGCTTCTCTCTGAACACGCCTGTCTCCTTTTTGCTCCCTTCCACAAAAAATCTGCCACTCTGCTCTATTTGTTATTGACCCATCACAGTTTGGAAGCACAGCTTAAAATAAATGAGCCTGCATGCCATGGCTGTGGAGTTATTAAACTGCCTGGCATTGAGGAAATTGCTTTTCATAAACACCCTGAGCTCCTATGGCTTTTTTTTTTTCCTAAAGTGCTTAATACAGTGAGACTCCAAGTTAATCTGAATCAGTGTGCAAACTGAATTGCTAATAAGAAGGGAAGATGTATTATGGCTCAATATTGTCAGAGGACAGAGCAGAGAAAGGAGTTCTCCATGTACAAATATTATTCTTTGTACTTGCTGTCACTTGATGCAGAAGCTGATCAACAATAGAAAATGCCTCCACACTCTCAGTAGGTGAGGACACACACAGGATTTCCATTTCAGCTCTCCTCCACCACAGACCCCAAACCCCAGTGTCAGTACCAGCACCCTCCTGCACCACCACCCTGGCAATACACACAGGAACAGGTGAACAAAGAGCAAAACAGTGATTTCCACATCACTGTTTGGAGCCACAGAAGCGCAATAAATTTCCTGTAGTTGTGAATTCCTTATTAATCTTTCCAGCTGGCAGCACTCAGGCATGCCCTGTCTGTCCTAGGCACCAGAGAGGAGTGTACAGGGGTGGGTGTAACTCCACACAAGTGTTTGGAAAGACAGACACATCATCCAGATAAACGGCATGTGGAGAGTGTGAATCCCTCCACAAAGCCACCAAATCCAGACAGATCTGTTAGGGATGGACATCCCAGTTCCTCTTCCAGGGCATGCTGGCCTCTATCCCACTGGCCTTACAGCACGACACACACCAAAGCTGAAGTTTGAAAAAGCTCTTTGTGCCTCTTGTGTGTGAAACACCCAAAGCTGCAGCAGGACGGGGAGACCACGGGGTGCCCTGCCCTACCTGCACACCCTAAAACCCCACTCCTCAGCGCTAGGATTTGTTTCTCCCTTGTGCCATATAATCATGCTGCCCTTCAAAACAGGCCTGGACAGCCTCTGTTTGCCCCAACCTCGACATCTCAGAGTCCAGACAAAACCAGATGGATTCATCTCTTTCCTGTCCATGCATCCAGTGGTCCTTAACAGCCTCTCAGGTATTGCAGGCTTGAAGGGTCTCTGAAGCTTGACCACTTCTCCAGGCTGACAAGGAGAAGCAGCAGCAGAACCAGCCCCTTTCTGCACTTTACTCTCTAAACAGGGCTCAGAGGGAAGAGGAATCACGGTCACTCCCCTCACCTGTAGTAACCAACGTGGTACCAAGGAGGGCTCCCTGGAGATGCCTTTACATCAGGCCTGAAAGGAACAATGAAATTTCCAGTCCTCATCCCACTTTGAGCCCCAGCAGGACAAAGGGATGCAAACCAGCAGCAGAAAACCCAAACAAAGCCTAGATTGTCTCAGGTTCCTTTACCTTGTGAGTTTGCACCCACGCGGTGCTAAAACAAGGCCAACACCACCCGCCACCTCTTTAAGAGATGTTAAACCTAAGCGAACCCTCCCTCAGTAATGCATTCCCGTTTGAAACGCCTCTAAATTGAACAAAATGAGTATTTCTCTTTCCGGCGGAGCAGCGGCCCGGTCCCCCCATCGGGGTTGCTACGCAACCGCCTCCTGCACCCGGCTGATAACGCTGCCGGCATCATCCCCGCCCGGCTGCGCCGCCGGAACAAAGCCCGGCTAATGAAGCCTTCACACGCTCCTGCCTCTGCCTTTGACGGCTCGACACGGGCTTTCCCTGCGCCTCAGTGACGGCCACAGCAGCCACTCGCTGTCCCTGCCAGCCGGGGATGCTCCGGAGCGGGGTGGAGGAGATGCCCGGTGAAGGGCGGAGCAGCCTCCAAACCGGAGAGCAGCCACACCTGCCATGGAACGAGGCAGCCACGACCAGGCCCTCTGAAATGCTGAGCCATCAGCTTACAGGTCAAGGCAGACACCGTCCAGTTCCTATTGATCCATCACACCTCACTGCTGCCTGCAGGTGTGGGGGCAGCGGGGATAAACCCCACCCGGCTTATGCAAAAAGGGACAGGATGAAGACAACTCTCCAAGGTTAAACAGTTCAGGCCCTTGGAGCACTTACAGATTGTTAAAAAAATTATCTGTTGACATACATCTGACTGTGATGTTCTCACACAGCATGTGTGAGCAAACCTAGATGAGCTGACACAAGAACAACACGGCTGGCAAAGAGCACCAGCTTCATCCTCCTGAAAGAGCCGAGGCTGAAACAGCCCCATTTTGTAGTGCTGCCTCCACAAACCTTATGAGCGTTTCCAGGGATGGGGACTCCACCGCTTCCCTGGGCAGCCTGTTGCAATGCCTGACCACTCCTTCAGTGAAGAATTTTTTCCTATTCTCTGATTTAAATTTCCCCCGGCACAGTTTGAGGCCATTTCCTCTCATTTTGTCACTTGTTACCTGGGAGAATAGACCAACCCCCACCTGGCTACGGCTTCCTACCCAGTAATTGTAGAGTGATAAGGTCCTCCCTGAGCTGCTCCCCACCGAACTTGTGCTCCAAACCCTTCCCCAGGTGTAGCAGATCTACCCTTTACCAATTCATTTCCCAGTAGGGCAGAACACAGTGAAACACAGGATTTCCTTGGCCTTCCAGCGTCTCATCTACTTAATAGGATCACCCTAAATACGTGTGTGGATGTGACACCATCCTGGCATGGCCAGGCAGGGAGGGTGGCTGACAACACATGCAGTGTGAGCTTGCCAGAGTGCACAGACATACCAGAAAAGCTTCAAGAGGGACAAATTCCTGTAGCCAAACACTTTCTGGACACCACGTGGCTCTGGAAGAAGAGCTGGGGACGAGTTTTTCCCACACCAGCGAGCTGGGGGGATTGGCTGGGGCTAAAAGCACAGATACCCTCACGAAGAGCAGCAGCTGGGGAGTTGGAGCAGGCAACACCTCCCCACCGCAAAACAACCTGAACAATCAACCTTGCTCTCAAAGACACAAATCCTGCAAACAACCCGGTAAGAGTCACAAGTGAGCCCAGCACCCAGGGAACCCAGCCCACCCCTGCTCGAGGGGCGGATTATAACAAAGCCCACCTGGCTGCTCACCCGCAGCGACTCTGCCTCGCCGGGCTGAGCCGAACAAAGTGCGGCGTGGGCGCTTTTTGTTGGAGGCAAAATTGTCTAACAAGAGACAATTATGTGACATTACCGTTAAAAGCGGCGTGTGACAAAAAAGCTTTAAGCCTGTGTATCCTGAACCCCTTTCTCTACCTTTGTGCTAAATAGGGCTCATTTAGCCCATTTGTTCCGTCCCAGCCAGGCAAAGCGAAAGCAGGGTTGATCGATTTGTTAATTACAGTAATTTTATCCTAAATAGAGACAGCTGAGTGTTCATCAAGCCACAACTTCGCCTGTTACCGAGAGACCTACCCCCTGCTCAATAATTAGGGATAATAAGTGGCTCATAATAAATGCAACCCACAACAACGCGCTCGGAGAGCGTGGTGCGGGATCGGGAGGGCTATTAGGGAACCCCCAGGTCTAGTTCTCCTTTTGAAGAAAACAGCGTAAAATCTTTAATTGTCTCTCTTGAAACCCTGAGACGGCTCTGCCAGTGTGTTGTAAGGAAAAGGCAATTATTGCACTTTGTGGCCGCTCTCGTGTCCAGGGAAGGTTTAACCAGAGTCATCAGGGCAGGTAAGAGTGACTCTGTCCTCCTGCACCGACTGCCCACATACAAAAAGCTGAGGTGGGAGGTAACACCGGGGGGTTCTGGATAACCACACGCCTTGGGAGTTTTAAAACTCTGGGTAAGGCTCAAAAAATGCAGTTTTAACACAAGTAACAAACAGTCCGTGCTCTGCTTGAAGCACACTGAAGCGTATTCAGCAGTGAAGGCTCACCTCACCCTCCCAGCACAGAAAGGGCAGGCTGGCAAAAGCTGGAAATAAAGGAAAGCCAGCCTTTGGCCCTCATCCTGCACAGGATGGGGAATCTCTGAAGCAGGTTTCTACCACAGCCAGGCAAGAGCAAGTTTTGGGATGAGAGAGGAGAGGGCAACAGAGCTCGTGTGTATCTGTGTCTCTTCCAAATCCTGGAAAACAAACAACCCACATGGGTACACCCACACCCTCCATTTCTGTTGGGTTTCTTCCTCCTTTCCTGCTTTATTCCCTAGCTACTTACCCCTGCAACCTCACCAGCTAGAAAAGTACAGCCAAGAGCACGGCAGAGATGAAAACATCACCGTTTCAAGTTCCCTTCCAAGGACTAGGGAGATAAGGAATTCCTTCCTCCACCCATGTTCTTCTGCTCAGCCCCTGGACAGAGGTAGGTAGCAGAGCACAGTGTGGAGGGAAAAGCTTCAAGCCCTCGAGCCCAGGGGCTCCTTCCAGGCCCCGGTGTTGGGGAGAAGGACCTTGGCAGGGGAAGCTGCCATTCCTTGTCCTGGGGAAGCACAAGCAACACAGAGCTGCTCTGAGAAAGGGCGTTTGTCATCACAAACAACAAACCAAAGCACACAAACCTGAGACTGGGGGGACCAGGGACTGCCCTGGCCATTTCCCAACTGGTAAGTCAGTGCAGCTGCACATTTTCTTTTCCAGTAACTCAAAATAGTGAACTCCAGCCTCTACTTCCCCCCGCTAGGAGGTGAAGACGTGCAGCCCTCATGTACAAACAAGAGCAAACAGGGTTTGGAGAGAACTTTAAAGTTCCACTCTCTCAGCATGCCAACCCACAGATGTCATTTGTCTTGTTTTCAACGCTGGGGAGTGCACCAGGGTAAATAGATTTAATCAAATGCAGTTGTATTTTATTTACAACAATACTTGCTGTCACTTGCTTTGCTCCAGGAAGTGCCTTTACTTGTGGCATTTCCCTCCAAGAGCTGAAGCTTCACTTGTTCCTGTGAAGACTCTGTATTTCTGCAAATACTTTTTCCTAAGGCAAACTGCTTTATTATTATTATTATTATTTTGATATTTCAGTTCCACTTTATCCACAACTATGTTTGACCAGCATTTGCAAGATCCTTTGATGCTCTGTCCCTTATCTCAGCACAGCACACAGTTGCATTCCAGTTGCATACAGAATAAATCCTGGGCTTTTGTTCCGAGCAGGGGAGAGCTGTGTAATGATCAATCACAAAAGCCCTTGGGGATGGGAGAGATTAGCACTTTGATACTACTGAAGATGAATGGGGGGAATGAGTTTGATAAACTGGTGTTTTCCTCAGATAATTGCTCTGGAAGCTTTTTAAAGCTGCTTGGATCCTCCTCCCTTTCCTTTTGTGTCTGGGTAGGATGGCGAGCCCTGCTTTCCCACCAGCACTACCGGACAGGCTGCTGCACTGCTTTTTAAGAATTCACAGTGGATTTATTTCCATATTTCATCGCTGTTGAACACTAAAGTATCAGTCATGATTCAACCAAAGATCGAGGTTGGATTCCTGTTATTCTTGGCCAACGTGGCTGGTCCAGCCCCAGTCACTGAGCACAGCTCAGCCGAGCAGGACTGAGGGGCTGGGAAGGGATGGGAGCACAGGATATCTCATGGGATATGGACACACTTGCTCAAACTTAAACTTTGAACAACTGCTTTTCTTCCTTCAGAAGAAGTTGGTGCTTACCTTCAGCTCCCACCAGCCTCTCTCTCTGGGTTTTTTATGCCAAACACCAGCCTCCTCTTCCTCCTCCTGGATCGTTCTTTTGCAGCAATCCCACAGGACCATCCCAAGAGGAACTCCTCCCGAAGCTGTAACATGGAACTCTTGCCCAGCTCACTTAGACCCCAGGTACTCCCTCATCAGTCAGGAGGCAAATCTTGCTGCATTCACAGACGTGGTGCTATTTAACTTATTCTCAAGCACTAACAAAAGTGGAGCCAAGAGGTTTTAGTATATTTTTATTACTTCACTGAATAAATGAAATTTAAATACAGAATTAAAAATTTGTAAAAAATAAAAGGTATTAAAAGCCAGCATTCAGAAGTGGGTTGCACATCAGTGCCTGAAAAATTTACACTTATTCTTTGATAAAAAGATAGGAAAAAAATTTTAAAAAAGCATGCCCATCATCTGGAAAGATCTGATTTGTTGGGTTTTTTTTTACATTTCCTTTCGTATTTGAGACCTGATATTTGTCTCTCGAGAATCTCCCACCAACCTTGTTTTTCACAGCACCGATTCACATTGTTTGGTGTTCAAAGAACCCAAATCCCTTGTAGTTTAGAGCAACAGTGATGTAATCTTCACCCCTCAATACATATGTTTAATAAACCAACACATGAGGGCTGGGAAAAAACGCAGCATTATGTGATTTACAGGGTGCAATTCAGCTTGCAAAGGATCTTTGAGCTCACACCAACACCTTGATGAGCTTGATATTTCTCAGGGTATCACACCTCTGGCACTTGCCCTTTGCAATCCTTACTCCATCACTGCAACAAAGAATTCCAGGAGTGATGAGTGCATAGGTACCATTGGTTTTTAATGCCCCGTTTTAAAGCAGCTTGATCTTTCCAGAGACTCAAATCACCCATTCTCAAGGAAAGGAATCAGGCTCTTTTAGGCACAATTGAAGCTCTATAAAAGAGGCACCTCAAGAATTCTTGACATCTGGGTCAGGGTTGGGAGGTTCTGTCACAGGCTCATGAGAAGACATCTCTGAAGGTGATCCAACCAGTCAATGCATCATCTCAATCAAAAGGAATAGACAGACTCTCTAATAGATGAATAATTTTATCAGCACCACTCATGCAGTATTCACAACAAGCTGGAAGGAATATGGACTGTGGCTCAAGGATCTTGACCACCAAGAGGATTTAACCACACAGACAGACTAAGCACAGAGGGAAGCATCCTTACAACAGAAACAAGGAGTTTGAGATAATGAATAAGGGAAGCTACACATCATCCTGGGGGGGAAAGAAAAAAAAAAAAGGAGGAGGGAAAATTCAGATTGCATTGGAAACAAACTCCTTTAACAAAAGAAATAATACTGGAGATTGTCACTAGTGCAGCTAGGATTTGGCAAATGAAATACTTTGAGTATACACTTGCAGGGCAGCCCTGCTTCTGCCACAGGAATAAATATCCAACCGTGTTTAAAAACGGTATCTAGGAAAAGACATCTGGATTTCCAGACAGGGGGAGCTTTCCATCCCCTGACGCTGCACAGGGGGGGCCCTCACTTGAGGTATTGCAGCACCACCACAAAGGAGAGCAACGCTTGTGCACTCCCCTCCCTTCCACAGTCCTCTCTGAGCCGAGGGTGGGTGGTGATGGTGATGGTGCAGCAATGGGAGGTGGGAGGGTTCTGCTTTGCCCTCTCACAGCCACCACACCGTGCTGAGCGGGGTGGGAATTGTGCAGCCAGAGCAGGGGGAGCTCAGTTCGGTTCAGCCACTGCACATCTCGGGGGAGGTTTGTTTAGTTTTAGTTCCCGCAGAGTCGTCCACAAAGCAGCTCAGCTCACGTGGCCAGGTCAAATTAGGAACCTCACATTAATGTCAGGATATTTCCTTTGTTATTTCTTTGTTGTCCAGCAACATAAATGCACGTTTTAGCCTCATCAGAGCTGCATGGGATGAGCATCTCCTGTCACACTGCACACCTGAAAGGCTGCTGTATTTTCCATACCTTTTTCCAAGGAAAGTTATTTTCTTGTGTTGCATGTAAGTATTTCACCGCAGTCATTAAATACAGGATGTTGGTGTCGCATCCCATCCGGCCTTTTTGGGAACACCCTTTTTCCATTCTTCAAAGGATATAACAGGATCATCTTAGTGAAACCCAAGGTCACAACTTCTGGTGATGTGCCACAGGCAACCATGGACCTTACCAAAGGGATGTCCTTAGTACCACTGCAGCATTCGACCATCCCTCCTCTGAAAGAAGAGTAAATCCAGAACAAACAAATGACTCCTAACATCTTCAAGATGACCTTTCTTCTCTTCCATCCCATCTTTGCTGCATAATCAACGTAGCTTTGCGTTCAGGGTTTGTTTTGGGGGAATATTTTGTTTCAGAACAGTCATTCCCCCTGCAAACTCTGCTACTGAATGATAATTGCTGCTTGTTTCCAACACAGAGGCTTCTGTGCTCTCTCTGCCAGCTGCCATGGAAGCAGTAAATAAAGCTGTTTTCCTTCAGAGAAACAAGTGTTGTCTTCTCTGACACTACACCGGGAATGTCTCTATTTCCACACCTTCCAAAAACTTCAGCCAAATGCTTTGTTTTGCTCAGGTTTTCCTTAGAACATCCGAGGGTAAGATGGGTTTTGCTTAATTATCCACTCAGCATGGGGGTTGATGTGGTACAAGTCCAAGAGGTAAGTGTCTGGGTCCAGGCAATGTTCACCTGTTAAAACAAAAAACCATATTTTTATATCCTTGATCCTGTAGTAGCTAGGTTTTGTGTTTTGTTTGCTTTTGCCCTCACCTAAAAACTAGGATTTGTTCACATTCATTTCAATATTACAACCATTCAGGAGCATTGCCACAAATCTGAGGTAATGGCTTTGAGATGAAATAGGGCAGATGTACATTGGATATTCAGAAATTCTTCACTATGAGGGTGATGAGGCACTGGCACAGGTTGCCTAGGGAAGATTTTTAATTTCCTCCTAGAAGAAGCTAACCATAAAACCTGGATATCAGAGTCCTTATTTTCAGCTACCATTTATACTTACCAATATTGCCTCCCACTTCATAGAGGAGCAAATTTGTGCAATCCATTGAGTTGTTACTGCAGAAAGAAAAACACACCGAAGTTAAGCTTCTGCAAAGACAGGTTAGGTAGTTTAGCAAAGTTTCTTCCAAAAGAATTGTTTATGGTTCAGAGGCCAGCAATGGCCAAGGAAGCTTCAGGCCGTGGTACAGAGAACTTGCTGATCCTCCTGCACAGGGCAGGTCACCCAAAATTGGGAAAAAAGAAAACAAGACAAGCTGCTGGTGAGACATCAGCTGACCCACATTCAGCCAACTCCCCCTCCACCCTCCGTGCCTGGACACCTCCTGGGACAGCCAGGAGAGGCAGAGCCACTGCTGAATACAATCCGCAGGAATGGTGACAGAGCAGGGCAGGAACGCTGCTGTTCCTTTTTTGGGTTAGTTCAGCAATTCACCACAGGAGCAGAGGAGGGAACTGCAGAGTTTATTTTAGGAAATCCCTCCATTAACACATGCACGTTGGAATTACTACTCCAGGCACATGACTCCAGCAGGTGATGTTTTTCTCCAGGAGAGCCGGAGGGGGTTTGTTTGGCAGGGTCAACGCTTCTGCACTTTCCCTTCCCTCCAGCAAGGCTGCTGGAGTTCACTTGGTGTCCAGCAGCCCAGAGGGGACCACTGACCTCTGCCAGCCTGAGCACAGAATGCATCACTCGGTGAATTAACATTTCCCTGGCCCATCCAACACTATTTCCAAAGCTTAGAACAGAGGGGCAGAGTACAGTCTCCTCGTGACTCACTGTGCTGCCACCTCACCTCTACCTCAAGACAGAAAACAGCAGTTAGAACACTTAGTATTGTTACTTTTTCTTTTTTTTTTTTAAAGCAGAGAAAAAGCCATTTACCACTTGAGGAGGTTGACAGTGTTAACAATATTCCAGCCATTCTGGCACAGGTTCTTCTGAAACTGCCTCAGGACATCAGCAACCCTGGTTGCATTGTTCAGGTGCACCTCCAGCGAGTCCTTCAGGAGCAGTGATGCATGGACTTTCACAAGCTTGGAAGGCTGAACAAGGCAGGCAAAAAGGAAAAAATGCTTAAAGAAAGACTCTGTTATCAGTCAAAACATCGATTCTCGAAATAGATTGGACAGTGTGAAGAATTAAGCATATCCAGACAGCTTTTCAGAGAATTTAGGTTTGTTTCTACACACATAGTACAGGCTGAAAGCTTATGGAAGCACCAAGGTGAGTATTATAGATAAACCATCACTGTTCCTGTGTTGTGGCTGGGAGAGGAGCGTGTGCTCTCCATCAGTGTGTGCTGGTGCTCTCTGCTGTTCAAACCCAGCACTGACACCAGCTCAGAGGAAATAAGGATTTGTCAGAGGAAATTTCGACAAACTGTTTTGCACGAGCCTGAATGACTTCTCTGAAATTCATTTAAATTACTCAGAAAGGAGTGTAGACAGTCCAATAACAGACTACTGAATTTCAGAAAGGTCATTTTCAAAGAAAGGAAGCACTGAGCCATCACAGAGCTGAAAAAAAGTGGTTTTTTTCCAATATTTTCATCAGCTTCTCCATGAAGTAATTTCTCAGAACTCACAGGGTCTGACCTGCAGCAAGTTATTTTTACAATCCCAAATCCTCTGCAACACCAGCACAGAACACTGAGACCATTAGAACAGAGATGTTTCCTAAGCATGGGGTCACTGCTCTGATTAAACAGCAGCTGCCCTCTCTGGAATGACAGTCCCTCCAGCAGTGATGTGCCATCTTAACAGCCACATTTCAGGCAGACATCACCTCAGTACCCCAGTATCCCAACTCACACAGAAAGCTGTGGAATATACTGGCTTGTGAGAACACAAACTCTTCTTCAGGTAGGCAGATTTAAGCTTTCAATGTGTTAGTTCTACCTGTAAACTCCATCTAAGCTCGTATCCTTAGAGCATTCCAGCTGCACCACCAGGGATATTTCAAATCCAGCCCTGCATGATGTAACCCAGCTCCCACTGACCTGTGTTTATTCAACTAACACTGGCAATCAAGAAAAAAAAAAACCCCAAACAAAACAGGCAGAATGACTCCAAGGATCTTTCCCCAGCTTTGATACTGAGATAAATCTCGCAGTAACATCTGTTTAAAAGTCTCAGTCTGCACCTACACGAGATGGAGCAGAACCCTGTCATTCATCAGGGAACTTCTCTGCTTTTAAGTGGCAAGAACCTCATCCTCAAACCCTTCCCTACAGCATTACGGAGCAAAAAGAAAATGAGATGCAATATTGCTGTAATAGCCTACATTTTTTCTTTAAGTTCATGAAAATAAGTCTGCCTTTATCACAGCACACATATCTGTGCCAACACGTGGGACACCCAGAGCCATATGAATTTGCTCTTCACAAGACCAACATTTCTGCTCCTGACCTCTTCCCTCCTCACCTGCTTCTAACCAAGTGTTTTGTAGCCTGAAGTGTATTTAGTGCTCTTGCTGTTGGGATCAGTTTTTGCCACAACCTGGCCAAAACGGTCTGGGAAACTGTTCCTTGTTATTCTGCAATTTTTTCTTCCTCTTACTCTTTCAAGAGTATCACCTCTTACAGCTTTCTGGTTCTCAGGAAAACATTTGACACTGCCACAGAAGGGTTTGGTCTTTTTCCAACCCCTAACTCACCTCTCCCTGGTTCTTTTCCACCTTGTCTTTATCAGCGTGGATCTTCCGCAACAAATTTTTAATTCTCTTGTCACAGAACTGGTACCTTTTGCTGTTGCTCTCGTTCAGTTTTCTCACCTGAGCTACCAAAAAAGAGGAGACCTGGGCAGACAAAAGGGGAGGAAAGAGGAATTAAGTGAAGCAGAGATGAGGATGTAATTTAGGAAACTGATCATCGCTTTAGCTCCTTAAACAGACACAAATATCTGTGTACCTTGAAGACAGGTAGTGTTGGAATTCAGCCAGAGGTTTTGCCTACAGATGTTTAACTTCTCTGACATTTTCAAGGTTATCCCTTCCCCTATTCCAATTCTAACAAGACCCAGGCACTGCTACACCATACCACATAATCCCTGTGGAACTCACTGTCCAGAGCAGATCCTGGTAATGGATCATCATCCGCACCACGTCAGCCGCCCCCTCCGCCAGCTGCTTCTCCTTCCCCTCGGGGATCTTGTTTGGCAGCCCCTTGTGCATGAAGAGGTTTGGGGCCATGACCGTGGAAACGTTCCAGAGGTTCATTTTGTTGTTGTTCTCCCTGGCAACCACTTTGCTGAGAAATTCAAGTAGGGCCTGAAGAGAGGGAAAGAGACTTAAGACATCCATTACTAGTATTGCTCAAAAACTACCGTGGCAATTGCTGGAGAGATCATTAATTACCACTTCTTCTTGATATAAATCAGCAAATCCTATTTCTGCAGTCAGGAAGTACAGTGGCCAATTTCTGATAGGATAGCAGCAAATAACCACACTAAGAAAGGTAGTTTATCCAGCATTTATGAATCAGGAAACACAGTCTGTGTGGGAAGTAGATGAGCTCTTGCTCCTTGGCAGGTGCTAACTTACAAAGTCCAGTTATAAAAGTTATACAACCCAAAGATGAACCCCCCTTCCCTCAGTATCCCCTCAAAGCCATTCACAGATGTGGAAAAATAAACCCTTTTGGATTATCTCTTTCACCTCACACTTCCACCAGAGCCATGACAGATCATCTTGGACTGGATTATATATTCCAGCACTCTAAATTAATTGTGCAGGGTGCTAACCCAGCCTTGCCTTTAATACCTGGAGGCTGAACTACTCAGGAGAGAAAGGAAAAAAGTGAGAGGTGGTGCCTATTTAAAAGCCATGTAGATGTGGCACCTGGGGACGTGGGTTAGTGGTGGCCTTGGCAGTGCTGACTTAATTGTTGGACTCAATGATTTTAAAGGGTTTTTTTCAATCTAAAGGATTCTGTGATTCTATGTTTTGCCAGTCAAATCAAAAGCAAGCAGTTACCTTTAGTGTGTTTCTGTTGGGCTCTGGCAGAATCAGGATCAGAAGGTTCAGAGCTTGCAATCTTTGCTTCAGGTCTGGAATATCTGGAGAGGGAGAGCAACAACAGAGGAGAGAGGATTCATGTTCCTGACACTGTTCTTTTCGAGCACAGGAATTCCCCAAGCAATAAGGCAAATACTTATTGGATTGTTTGTCATCCAGAATTTGAGATCTTGTTTCTCAGAAGTAAATCAAGCTCATACTGTCCTTGTGAAGGGAACTACCCATGCTTTAGAAGTCTGCCTCGTTTCCTTCAGAGTGCACAGTCTGCCAGCAACTCTGATGCCCTTGAAGGGCACCAAAAAATCCCATAACTCCCCATTTTTTGAACAAAGTTGTGCACTTATACAGATAGCTTAACATCCAAACCACCTATTCAGGCACAAATCCCAAAGGAAGGTGCTTGCAGAACACCACGTCACCTGCAGGAAGCCAAGTGTGCCCTGGCCAGCTGCCACAGCTCAGTCTGCGTGTCATCACTGATCAATCTGTCCTGAACTCATGGCAGCAACCTTGCAGCCTCAAACGACACATCGTGTGAGACCCCAGGACAGTGCTGCCACACAAAGGTGGATTCACCAAGCACCAGTGACTGCAACCCTCAGCCGCGCTCTGTGTTCCCATGGGATCCACAGGCTCCCAGCACACCCGACAGGAGAGCCCACGACCAGCAGAGCTTTGCACAAACCAAACTGGTGCCAGTCAGCAGAGCAGGACTCACTCTGAACAGCAGCAAAGGCAGGCAGGTACTCTGCTGTGAGCAGCGGGGCCGGCAGCTCGCGGATGAACCTCTTCAGCAGCCCGGACACGTCGTTCTGGTGAACCTCGTCCCAGCGGAACAGGCCACTGTAGAAGTCCCTTTCCAGCTTCTGTTCCAGGCTCTATTCAAAAAGATGGCATTTATCACATGCTTTAATAGGAGAAATGTTATAGCTGAGCACCGGGAGGGCAACACACCCAATCAAAAGAGTGCAGAGAGGCTCAGTACACACTCCCAGATTTCCCAGGAATGGATGTTTCTACAGATGAGACAATTCAATTTGTTTAAACACTTGCTTCAGCAAATGCTCCCTGATCCCCTCTGACACTTTCAAACACTGCTAAAGAGATCATACCTTGATTCTGGTCTGGGACCCAGAAACTCTCAGGATGCCCTCTGTTTCAAGTCCTCTCTTTTCCAAGCAGGACAGCAGCTTTTAAAGGGAGAAAAAGAAAGCTCTTAGGCACAGAGGATGAGGAGTCAGCCCTTCCCCATCACAGGCTTCTGACTCTGGGGATGAGAGGGGGGAACAAAAGCTGCAGAGAACTTACTGCCTGGAGTAGCAGAGGGACCTTGGTGTTGGGCAGCAGCTTTTGGTCATTTTCTAATAGGGTGTTGAGTGGAACTCCAAAGAGCCTTTTCTCTACAACAGAAACAACAGTTTTAAGTCTGTATCACCTCTAAAACAGGTGTGAGGGATATATCCCGTGCTGCAGACTAAGATGGCACTTTTGTAAGCACAGATACTGGAGAAGGAGAGGAACAGTTAAACAGGACAAGTGCATTTGATAATCAGACATAAATGTGGTACTAGGCCTCGTTGTCACGATCCACTGACTTCCAGGAAAAATCCTGACCAAGGAAAACACACCTGTCACGAGGTTTCTTCTCAAAGACCCTCTCCATTCTAACATTTGAAACAAAACTGATGAGTGTATGATGAGAAAATGAGTGTAAAAAAAAAAGACACCAAAACAATTGTAACTAACCTGTTGTTTTCAGTTTTGCTGCCTTGTTTCTCTTCAGCTCAAAGCCCAGGATATCACAGAGAGCTGTTAGTTCAATGAGGGCCAGCGTGGGGATCTTCTTCATGTCCTGAGCTGACAGATCTCCGATCCTGGTCACTCCTAGCCTGCCCTTAGGGATCTTAAATCTCTAAGGGAAACACAGCCAGAAGGTTCAGTTCAAGTTGTCACTCCTAATCCCACTGGTGAAAGAATTTTGCTGTATTTTTATGAATCCTTGACACAACCAGGCATCTGTTCTTTCCGCTGTGCTAAAGACCAGACTTCTGTCCAAAACTACTCCTACTCAATCACCAGCTGAATAAATATTTTCCCTTTTCAGTAATCATACTAGAGGTCCCAGTTTATCTAAGTTAAAGACAGCCTGATACTCATCTTAATCTATTTGAACATTGGAAGCAATCCAGTAAAATTGTGGAGAAGAAAATTGTCAGAATTAAGAGCAAGAAAGACAAGTTGTTGTTACTTTTTCAGTGGAAACAACCCAAATCTGTATTAAAATAGCTGGTTTCACACATAAATCTTATTTCTTTTGACCCTCCACTACACAGTGTCTATCCTTGCCCAGCACTGTAAGGATAACACCACAACATACCCAAAAATACCACCTAACACAGACCCACTGCAACACTGCCCATAGGTATGAATTCAATTCAGCATCTTGTACTGTCTTGACAAGAACAGACCAATAAATTCTAACAAGAAAAATTCCTTCAGTGCTTACAGTTAGGGCATTTCCATCCTTTAACTTCCTGGATTCAGACAGGAACGACCCCTTGAGCAGGACAGCTGCTTGCTCCGAGTAGGCGACATCCATATTGAACACCTCCTCTTTCCCAGGGTTTCGAACAGTGCAGGAGTAATCCTGGGTTTCTGCTGCAGAGGAGAAATTGTCTTGAATTTCTGAAAGCCAGGAGGGTGAAGCTCAGAAAGCAAGTGTGCTAAAAAAAGCAGTTTGAGACAGATTTGGCACTGTTGCTTTTAAAAAATCCTGCAGTAACATATGGAAACAGCATCCCCATAGCACAGTCCTGAGACTGATCAATAGAGTAAGATTCTTCCCTGAAAGGGTGGTCAGTCAGGGGAACAGGCTGCCCAGGAAAGTGGTGGAGTCACCATCCCTGCAAATGTTCACAAATCGTACAGATGTGGCACCTGGGGACACGGTTCAGTGGTGAACACAGTGTGTGTGTAGTTCTCCTTCCAGTTCCAGCCCTGCTTCAGATCCTACTCCCCATTCAGTCCCACTCCACATTTAAAAACTTCCTCCTTACTTCTCTGGGTATTTGAAGTCCGTAGATTGTGCCACAGTGGATCGGGGCTGGACTCCTCTTTTTCTGCTGCTGTCTCCTGAAAAACAAGAAAGAAGTTGTTTTGGCCACAACCGAAATAGCAGAGCTGCAGGAAAACAGCTGGAAAGCCAAAGCTTATGAATCCTCAAGCAAGAAAAAACCCAACCAAACAAATCAACCCCCCTAAAAAGGCAGTGCTAGCCTTTCTCCAAGATTTCCAGCTGTACAAGGTCAGCTTATCAGAACTGAACTTGGGAAGCTCTCTCTTGTTTAGGTTAATGACGATTTAACACGCCACTGGAACAAAGAAAACACAAGAGGGCTCCAAACGATGCCAGCGCTCCCCGAGGCCGCCGTGCCGTAGGCACCGCACCGCAGCATTCCAGCGGCCTCTAGGGAAGTTACGGATCCGCAGGTTCCGGAATAACTTCCCAGCACCGCAGCCAGCCCGCAGAATTCCACGGGAGCTCCCACTAAGCCAACCAACCTCCGAGCCGCCCACGGCGAAGATGTCGCGGACGTCGCGCACGGGGTGCTTGTTCTTCCTGCGGCGGGAGCGGGAGTAGGTGTCCAGCCGGCGCTGCACGGCCGCCGCCTGCGTCTTGGTCAGCGTGGACAGCAGCACCAGGTTGTCCTTGTCCGACGCCGGGTCCCCCAGGAGGTCGGAGAGCCCCGCGTCCTGCAGCCACTCGGCTTCGGCTTCTCCCTCTGCCGAGCGGGGCGAGAGAAAGCAGAGTGAGCGGAGAAAGGCGATGCGGGTGGTGGCAGCGCTCCAGAGGCAGGAAAGCACGAGCCTGAGCCACCCCCGTTCTGGGATGGCGGTGGGAGAGTTTGTTAGGCTGTGCTCAAATTCTCAGCCCCGTTCCCGAGCGCCCGGGTGGGTGTCGGGGTGACAGCAGAGGACACGCAGCACTTTGGGCAGGTGGAGCTGCCCACGGAGCTCTTAGTGCTCCTCCCCCGCCCCAGGTGAGGAAAAAGGAAATGATAAAACTGTGGAGGCACAGACACTGCCAGGAACACAGGCTCCCGCAGAAGCTGGGCAAAAGTGTGACTCTGGATGGTATCTAGACAAGGATTGCAATAAGATGTGAGAGGAAAATCAGGTGGACTTGATAAATCTGCAAAGGGGATAAATCTGCAGCACACAGCCACCCCAGAAGGAACAGCAGTGCTTCCCTGGATCCCACCCCATCTTTCAACAGCTTTGAGAAGGGACAAAATGTCTGTGAGAAGCCACAACACCGAATATTTGCCTTTCATACTTTTTCATCTTTCTTGATTGCTTCTTTTACTTTCTATTTATCTATGTGCATGCCTAGGTATCCACAATTTTTTTTTTAAATATCCAGATCCTGATCTGGTAGATTCAAACGTATTTTATTTAATATACTTGCAGAAGTATTTGCATTATCCCTACTCTTTAATTTTTTTAAGGGAATTGGTGTCCATACACTCAACGAAAGCAGAAACGTTATTTTAACTCCGTGCGTTCCCTTTACGTCTGGGCCTATTCAAAATATCACTAAAATTAAAGACTATTCCAGTTCCAGAAGGAAGTGTGAAAAGCCTGGAGACAGTACAGCAGCATTACTCAAACAAGCTCAATTCCACTTCATTCTATATAAAAAGTTGCACTTCAAACACAGAAGACAATTTTATTTTCTTATGGGATACACTCATAAGGAAGTGCAAGTGAGAAAGTGCCCCGAGCAAGGCAGCTACTTGGAATTCAAAGATGAAAGAAACAATTTAGCAGGTGACTTCAACTTTAACACAGTGAACACCACGAAGCCTTTATCTTTTCAATTTCATCTACCACATTCATTTGCTGCAGGCAGTTCCAGTTCAGCTCCACCAAAGGTTATACTGGCAAAAAGAAAAATCACAACTGAACTGACCGGCACAGAGCAGCTCATTCCCACTCTTCCTGTCCTATGCAAACTTCTACCTCCTCAGTTATCACTGCTGCTCAGGCCAAGTTGTATTATTGCTGCATCAGTTAAAAGCAGCCACACAGCTCTTCTGGAGAGATCAAATAATTAAATTTTTCTGGAGAAACCTTAGATTCATGCTGCCTGCAAACACATTGTGACATTAAAACTCAGTCTTAAGAGCATGGTCTTTGTGATTTTAAGTGCTGTAATGAACCAGAACTTTTTTCATCATCACACCACAAGAAATAGAGCTGAACTTGAAGTCAAGTATTTCCCTAAATGGATCTTCTAGCAAACCGTCTGGTTTTCCCACATGGTCTTAACTTCTCTCAACCAGACATGGGAAAAGACAAAAATTTAACAGGTAACAGCATCCCCTGGGCACTGCCAGTCGTGGTCCCACTCACAGCTCCTCACTTTGTCCTACACCCGTGGTTTCACAGCAGAACAACACACAAAAAGCCTCTGGTTTATTTTGCCTTTGGGAACTGAAGGAAGTGAAGTGTATTGCTTGCAAATTTTGAAAATAGCCAATTCCAGTCATAACAGGAAACTAATCTTATACACAATGCTAAACAGCAGCCCCTACATCGGACATCCGTGTGGGCCTCTGCCCCATCTGCTGCCAAAGCACCAGATTGTAATTCCTCTATTTACTATTTTGGCCCAGTTATGTTTGCCAGGAACACAGAAGGAAACCGGCAAAATGGGTTATTTGTGGGGAAAAGGGAAAAATTGGAGAGAAGCAGGTCAGAATGGAGAGGTTCAGAGAAAATGAGCCACAGGTTTAAGCCTGGGGAGCTGCTAATATTTGCCTTGTGAGTTCCAGGAAATCAGCATTTCAGGGGGGCACAATTAGGAATTATTCTACAGAGCTCAAGAGCATCAGTTCCAAAAACTTACTTGAAATATAACCTAGCCAAAAGTAGCGTTTGTAATAAAGTATTCACTTTCCAAATATTTAAAGGAGAGCTACAGCAGCATCCTACAATTTCAGACTAAATATTACACACAACTTCCTATCTCGTTTTTGAAGGTGAAGAATCCCTCTTTTCTGAGGGTTCTCAGCCATGGTTCCACGCTGTGAGGCTGCAGACAGGTATTTCAGTGGCAGAGTGCCTGTGTCCTCAGCTGCCTGTGCTGTCAGGCCTTGGAGAGAGCCGGGCAAACAGCAAGGACAGGACAAGGCTGTATTTCAGGAAAAAGCTACTTCCTGCTCCCACCAACTGCTGGCAAGGCCAGAAGTGCCATCAGCACCTTGCAGCTGTCCCAGATCTGCAGTTTCACACCGGCCTCCCACTGCCACCAGGTCACGAGCAGCTCCCCAGGACACCACCCCTCAGCCAGGGCTTGCACGAGAGCCCAGCGTTCCCAGCTGGGTCAGCCTTTTGGCAGTGCCTTATCCCCCACGCAGCCTCCTCGCTGTCCCCGTGCCGTGGTTATCATCAGCCATCTCCAGGCTGAGCCACGCTGTCTCCAGAGGAGCTGTCAGCTGCTGCCCAAGTGCAGCTTCCCGGGATTTATGCAAAGAGCGGCGGTGCCTCCGGCTCCGAAGAGCCCCAGAGCTCTAAGCAGAAGCTGCAGATATGTGAAAGCCAACAGGCACCAGATAAACCCTGCACCCACACCATCCAAAGCTTCCCCCTCGCCACCAACGTTCCCAGTGCAAGGTTTATTTGCCTAAGCTCCTTTGGAGAAGGCACGAGGAGCCCGAGCCTGCCCCACCTCCTTCCCCAGCCTGCTGGGAAGGCCTCGCTACTCGGAGCATTATTTCAAGTCTGTCTGGTTTCAGTGGCCAATTAAGCACTCAGCTCCTGCCTGCTGGATTAATCTACAGCATTAAAGGACACTTTTCCTTGTGTCCCTGCTTGCACACAGTAATCAAATTGCCCCCAGCATATCAGTCTTTAGGATATCCCAGACGGTCTTTCATCTCACGGCATGGTCCCTTTTCCAGTCTCCTTCCTGGTGCACTCCTTTTCTGAGTCACTTTGCATCTCTTCCAGTTCTAAAAAAATCAAACTTATGTCCTTTATATAGGATCACTAACAGCAGACTTTAATGTTCACCATGTCTTGCCTACTGTGGCTGATGGATGGTGATGTTCCCACCCTGCTCTGCAGAGCTCCTCTATGCCCCCAGGAGAGCTATGGACCCTTCCCAAGCACAGCAGCACACTGGGACTGTCACACAAACACTTCCCCACGACAAATCATTCTCAATACCAGGCAGCACAGCAGCTGTGCAGGCTGCAAACCTGCATTCAAGGGGAGGTGCAGCCAACCACCTCACATTCCTCAAAATGGACCCAGAAAATGTGTGATCCCCATCTGTGGGATCACTGGGTGTTTATCACCACTTATCATCCCTCCAGCACCCTGGGGTGTTGTACCTCCCTTGTCCCACCTCATCAGAACTGTAGTGATTGTAGGAGTAATGCACTCACACTGAAAAAGGGGAAATTTAGATTAGATATTAGGAAGAACTCCTTGTCTGTGAGGGTGCTGAGGCCCTGGCACAGGTTGCCCAGAGAAGCTGTGGCTGCCCCATCCCTGGAAGTGTCCACGGCCAGGTGGACGGGGCTTGGAGCAACCTGGGATAGTGGAAGGTGTCCCTGCCCATGGCGGGGGGTGGAATGAGATGATCCTTAATGTCTCTTCCAACCCAAACCATTCTGTGATTCTGTGAGTCTATAAAAGGAAACTGTATTCCAAAAATTTTGGAATAACCGGCTCAGGTTCCAATTATTAACACCGGGTAACATCAGCACTACAGAAGGTCCATTAGAAACACCCCAAGCACATGAAACAGCCTTCCAAAGAAGGAAAATAAGGATATGCAGGAAAAGCCTTGTGTGGATGGACTCAAGGCTCTCTGGATGTTTACTGTGGTTTCTAGAACAGTGAATTAGAGAGGGAACAGTCTGCCTTCCACAGAAGCAGCTCCCATAAAAGCCACTATGATGAATCCCAGAACCACGTACACAAACAAGCCTTCCCAAACAGCCCCAGCTCTCACAGGGTGTTTACCATACACCACCTGCACCGGCAGTGAGAGCCCCCACTCTTAGTGGGGCTGCTTGCAAACTCTGGAGCCTTGAACATGCTCCTGTGACTGACCTCTGCAGTCAGCTTTGCCTCAGAAGCCGAAACCAGGCCAGGCCAGCCCTCCCCTTCTGCAAGGCATTATCCACCACCCAATTAAAATAATATGCCTATCTCTGATGGACTGATAATATCCTAACCATACTCCAACACGCTTCTGAATCGTTCAGGTGCATAAGCAAGTTTTCTGTTTCAGATGTTCGCATGCCTCTCCTCACTCCCAACATTTTTGGCAACCTACCCTCCTGTGTTTTGACATCTGCAAGGCTGCATTCCTCCTGCTCGGCTTCAGCACTCTGTTTAATGTTCTCTACTTCCAGCCAAAAGCTGTCCATTGACAAGTTGTCCAAAGCCTCTAGCCTGGAATTCGTGCCCTCTGACACCGGGGATGCCAAAGGACTCTTCGGAGGAAGCTGGTTCATTTTCCAAGGGCAGTTTCTGGTGCTGAGGGAGGAAGAGATAAGGAGAGAGAGATTAAGGCACACGTATCACACACGGCATTCACGTCCAGCCTCCGCTGATTAACGACCGCAGCAAAGCCAAACAGAGGTGAGCGCTCAACTTCCTTTGCTTGGTGTTTAGCAATACACACGAGGTTGGGACCAAATCCCCTGGAGAATGGGGAAAGCTGCTGTCCAAACATGCGAGAGGACACAGGATCAACACTGTTTTCAACACTGTCCCTGCAGTGACCTCCAACCCACCACCTACCGCGCCACGCTTGTTCCAAGATTCCCTGCAAGCTTGCACAGACACCCACCCCATTCACAGCCACCCAGGATGTCCCAAGCTCGGTGCACACGTGCTCCAAGGACCTGGCACAGGCAGGAGCCTGGCAGCTCCCACCACAGCAGCCCAAACCCAGCAGGTTTGTGCTCCCTATGCCAAAACTGGCACAGCTCCGTCTTCTGAGCTTCGGCAACAAACAACTCACAGGGCTGAGGCCCCCTTTTCCTGCCCAGACCAGATTTTTCAGCTGTGAAACAACACAGAGTGTCCTGGGAAACCCAAGCATACGGAATTTTTTTGCCACCCTGCTGATTCATTCATGCGCAGCCGAAGTCCCAGACTGGCCTCGTTCAGCTTTCAAACTCTCTCTGTGGAGAAAGCTGTGAGGTTCTCATCACTTCATAAAACAGTGCCTCTCCTAAAATGAGTTATAATTGTCTTCAAAGAGTTCCAAGCCATTCAAACCCTGCTATACACATTTCTCAAAGACTTAAAAAAAAAAAAATTGTGTAAGTGGAACACCTCAATGAGAACACCTCAATGATTCCACACATGAATACAAAAATTAAAGAGATGGAACACTACTCTAACTGTGGGTGGTTTGAGAAACACCCATGAACAGCCACCACCACCAAACACAGGCCAAAATTCCTTTCTAGTTTCACTAGAGAAAAAAAAAAAAGGCAGATTGAGTCTTACACCTTGAAAACCATGACAACAAAACACCCACAAAATGCAGTTTAGCCTCCCAGCTCTAGGAGTCAAAAGTTACAGATGGCAAAATATCTGGAAAGTTTTAGCCCCTTTCATTCCAGAAAGTCATTATTAGCAGTTCTGGCACTAACTTGCTTCAGTTGTGAGAAGCATTTCAAATCATAAAGGGCTAAATTTGAAATCTAACAACTAAGAGACATTTGTTGCAGGCCATTCTGCACCCGTATTTACACACGTGCATGCACACCATGCTCACACCTTATCCTAATGTGCACAAGCAGCCCCTCTCTCCCAGAGGTCAGAACCAAAGCAATACCCATCATCCTGGGAACATCTGGAGACAGCCACAGAGCTGAGAACAAGAATGAAAGGGTTTTGTGTGTTTGTTTTACAGGAATACAAATGTGAAAGACTGAATTGAGCTATTCTGCCACCCAGCAGGCACAGACAGAGGTGGTCTGCTTGTTTAGGCCCATCCTCACTTGCCTGTTTCTGGACATCCAAATAATGCTTGAGATGCCAGTTTATAGCTTGGTGGAGCACTTAAATAGTCAGTCTGAGATTTTTTTTTTTACCTGCTTGGTTTATGTCCAATGTTCTCAGTTCCATTGCAGATACCATCCCAAATTATTAGATCTTTTTTCAACTTTTTACTTCTATCTTTACCCATTAAGAGTAAAAATTTTAGATTGCATCCCTCACATTAACCCTTCATCTTTAGTGCTCCTCTCCATTTTCTCACATTTGCTGACAATCAATCTCATAAGATTCGATTTAAACAAAGCCACCTCGCTAGCATCAAAAAAGACTGTTCAATACTTTGCCACAATATCTCACTAGGATTCTATTATGAACCAGTCAACAGAACTCATCACTTGCAACAGGAAACTAAGTGGAAGGAAGAATTCAGATTTATCTTGAGGGAGTTGGGTTTGGCCACATCAGTGTCACAAGAACTTGCACTGAGGAAGAGTCTCCCAATGTACTAAGGAACTGTCTTACAAACTCTCCTAACTGCTCCACTACAGCCTTTCAGCAGGCACAAAACAACTCTTCTTGCCTTAAGTTACTCCTGTGAGATCTAGTTTATACAGATTACAGCAGCTCAGAAATGTCCCTTTCCTTTGTGTTCAGCTTGGCTTAGAGCTGCCTCACAAAATCTCCACAGATCAACACCAAAAGGGAATTTAGGTTTGCAGCTCCAGCAGAACCTGCCCCAGACCTGAGCAGTTATGTGCTCTGTGGCAAGCCTGTGTCACACACGGCTGTGACAATCCCTTCCCCGTGCCTGACTGGAAAAAACAACACCATTTTAAGCCAACATAAATAAAATCTTCAGCTCTTTCTAAAGGGTGGCTCTTGACTTAGATCTTCGGCATGCCTTACCCAGATTCCAGGCCCCGAACGCGAGTTTCAGTCCAGGAGATGTTCCTCCAAGTGGAGGATTATTTATGTCGGGCACATTCCTGGTGCCCACCTGAGAAGGGTCACACTGTCCCTGCAGCCCAGGTTTCAGGCCATGGCCTTGCCAGCACCCAGTTTTGATCTGCCTTCCGTCCATATCAAGACTCTGGCTCAGGTTTCTGGTGCAAGGACATGGATTTGCCAGACAACAGCAAACTGCTGCACCCCCTCCCACCCTGACTTCTGCTTCCTCATCACCCATGGTTATTTTGCCTCCTCCCACAGCTGGAAATACAGATGTTCTCATACTGCTTGCACCAAAACCCCACCCCACCACTTACACTATAAACCTACCGTAGGAAAGCCATAACTGGGCTACTTGTGTGTCAAACAAAAGCCACCCTAACTTTTCTCCCCAACTGGCCCATTTACTGATGCACTAAACTCGCTTTCTCCACATTGCAGGATGCTGATGCCACACAGCAGCTCCACAGGGCAGCAGCAGGACCCAAAGCCCACTCTACAAATGCTGAACTAGAGATCCTATCTCCTAGGACAACATAAAAGTCAGGCCTTCACGTTTAGAAATGACTTATTTTCCGGTCTAAGTCTCTTTTTTCCTTGAGCTCCGTGCACGGTGCCTTGCAGATCCAGCTGCCCAGGTGGAGGGCTAATTTTAGATTCAGTGCACCTAAAAGATTCTTCTTCCTCATTGCATTCCCGAGTCAACCGGAGGGCAGCCTGTGACGTGCAGGCATGGCAACAGCTGAGATTGAAAGCAGAGATTGTTGGCTTAAAACGTTAATGGCTCCGTGCAACTGGGCAAAGAGTAGGTGGAATAATCGAGTTCACTCCACTGCACTGTCAACCTAACAAAAAAGCATCAGATTGTGAAGCTTTAAAAATTAACCCGACAAAAAGCAGATTGGCAGAAAGATCTCGCTGGGGACAACCATAAAGGAAGGGTGGAAAGAGTGACCATCTTAATGCAACCTTTTCCTCTCGTTTAAGAGCACAGCCAGGTTTAATGAGGCTCAAGATTCACCTGACACCTTCAGTCTAAGCCTGATTTCACAGTTTAATAACACAGCTATGAGAAATTAGACTGGCACAGACCTTATACAATTCATTTCCTTATTGTTTCTTCTCCATGTGGATCCCTGGAAGCCCTGCATGGCCTGGCTCAGTAATGGGGGCTCACTGATCCTGAGCTGGAAAACGCAGCCTCAGAGTAGTTTTTGATCTGTTCTTAGATACTGCCAACACCCTGCAAATGTGTTGCAAACACTCATGTAATTCTTCACCCTCTTGAATATCAAAATAAAATAAACACTGTTGCTATGTTCATTCCAGGCTTGAATCATTCCCATGAGAGAGCTTCTCAAAGGACCCAGAGCTGCATGTGCTACTTTTCTGCTTGCTCAACATCCCTCCCTCATTGAAATACCTCTCTTGCAGATGAATAAATAAAAAGGTTTCTTCTCAAGCATTTCAAACAGACCAGGAGGCAACGAGTGTAAGCCAAGAAAATGGAATTCCTTTAATACTGCTTCCAGAAAAACTAGGATGAGAAAAAGGCAACAAGAACAGAAGAACTCAGGCAGGCAAGGCAGTCCTGCCACACAAGCAGCACTTAGTCTTTAAAGACATTTCCAAAGATCTGGAGCAAGCACAAAGGCACACACGGAACAAAGAAACAGACGGGAAGTCTGAATTAACCTCAAGAGCAAGTTGGGAGCAGCACACCAAGTCACAGCATCATTCATAACTATCCACACTATGAGCATGAAACACAAGCATCTCCAAAGGAAAAGAAAAAAAAAAGAGAGATTAGCCTATCAACTGGCTGCAGTATTTTGAGAGATAAAGACCCTTAGAGAACAAAACTACATTAATGTCACACCACTCTCATCTTACCTGCTTTCAATTTATTTCAAGGTCAAAACCAACTAATGAGTGCAAACCCACAAAATTAAAAGAAACAACAAAAAAGTCCATGCAGGAAAAAGGCCCTCCTCACAGTGCTTCAGGTTCTTACCCTAAGCAAGCAGCTTAAACTCAAGTGATGAACTGTGTAGTTTATTCTGAAGAAAAAAAATATCACCTAAAGATCAGCCCACCACAGTTCACAAGATGATACTTTGTTTCGTTTAAAATTATAGGTAGGATAAAGGCATCCAGAAATTACAGACAGTATTTGAAAAACTGAGAAAATCCTGAAGCATGAAGTCCCTTTTTTTTTTTACGTAGATATAGCTGTAGATATTTTGCTTACTGGAGGTTTATATCTCAGTCTATCAAAGCTAACAATGCAAATATAAGAACAGGGCCCTGTATGGAAGAAGTCAATCTACTCATTATCAAAATCCTACATGAAACACTCATCATTAGCTATTTCATTCAGACACACAGAACTACACAAAACTATTCCTGGTACAGAGAGCAAATTTATCCAGGAAATGCCTCACCAACAAAAATTCCACAAATTTTCTATCAAAGGTCTAAACCAGAAGCAAGGCCTACTGCAAATCTTTAAAGCCTGGCTAGTTACCTTTACAATCCCCCAAATTTTGTACACAAACACCAATATTAATTCCTCCCTTCTCCCCACACCAACACTCAAGGAAAGAAACTACTCAAGTTTACTCTTAGGAGAAAATGGAAAGCACATGGCTGGGTCAGATTCCTTAGACCAGACCATAAAAGCAAAGAGAGACTAATTAACAAATTACTGCAGCAGCCATGAACAGTAACTTACCCAACAGACTCTTAACCAGGCTTTACTTTCCCCAGCTTAACTCAACCAAAGCAGCTGAAGAGCCAGAATTAAAGCCATTTTAGCAGCAGTCTGCCACTGCTAACATACATCTGCATATCTCTGACCAGAGATTTGCTCACATTCTTAATAGTTTCACTGAGAGCATCCCCTGTGAGAAGCCACAGTGCCTTTAGCCCAGGCTATTTTACCCAGCACTGCTTCCAACCACCACTTAATGTTCCCATTAAGGCGTTTTATCAAGGACTTTGCACATGTGGCACAGTTGAAGGTCTGTCTCTACAGCACCAGCCGGAATAGCTAAGATGTCACTACCACAATTTGCTAATAAGATTACAGCTTGTTTTCAGTAACACAGCAATCAGCTCATCAAGATCTTCCATTATGCAAGCAGCTCAGGGAGCAGCGTCATTTCGGGTTGTTTGGAAGAAGCCTGTTCTGCAAGTGATAAAGAGGACGTGCCACGTCGTGCTGCGTGCGTGGAGTAATTCCTACCAGCTCCAGCTATCCCCCAGCCCACCAACGAGAAGGCACAACCTCACCTCCAGTCCTGGCATCCTCAGGGACACCAGAAAAAGAAAGCAGCAATCCTTTGCCCAGGGCTGTGTGGAGTGAAAGATGTGAATCCTGCTTCAGCTTAGCACCTCCAATCTTTTCTATGCTGGACATAAACTCCAGAGGGTGGGGAGGCCCCGGCATAGATTGCCCGGAGAAGCTGTGGCTGCCCCATCCCTGGAAGTGTTCAAGGCCAGGTCAGACAGGGCTTGGAGCAACCTGACCTGATCATGGAACCTGATGATCTTGAAGGTCCCTTCCAACCCAAACCATTTTGTGATTCTGTGTTACCTCCACCACTGCACTGGATCTTTCAACTAAAGCACAGGTTGTAACTTACCCAACAATAAACATCTCTATCAAAGTATTTAAGGCCAAAGAGACTCCATCTCATATCCTTTGTCTCAGGCCTTCATCTGGAATAGATTTATCTCTACCCTGTCTAGTAAGGGGCTAAATAAACAAGCTAAGGAATAGGCAAAGTTGCCTTTAATTACAGATCTGCCTGGAGGCGTCTCAGACCGAAACCTGGAGCAGAACAAAGACAGGATTGATAACCCCATGCAGATACAGCCAAATTAAAAGTATTCAAAGCCATGTTTAGCTTAGACTATTAGCTGGGTGTCTGTCCCATCACAGTAGGGTTTGTTTTGGCCTCAGAAGACACAAGCCATCCTCTCTGTGCATGGTTTTGTGTCTGACTGTAAGGTCACTGCGGACGAGCCCGTTGTTCACTTTCCCCGCACTAGCAGGGTAAGCCAAACAGGAAAGGGCTTTCATCCAAAGGGAAATCCTGCTGGGGGAAAGGAGTACCTGGCCAAAACAAATCTTCAGTAGTACTGGGATCTTTAATGTGATTGTGAATTAATAAGGCTGATCTACAGGACGATTAGATGAAAATCATTAATTAAAAGGTGGCATTCCTAACCCTATTTCCATCTCCACTGAATCCAGGCCCATTTAAACACACAAGCAACTTTCTACATCCAGTTCCCACAAGGACCTGGCCTGCCATTCAAATTCCACCTATGGGTATGGCCCAAAGCCCTCAGCC
This sequence comes from Ptilonorhynchus violaceus, assembly GCA_013397565.1. Classification (NCBI taxonomy): domain Eukaryota; kingdom Metazoa; phylum Chordata; class Aves; order Passeriformes; family Ptilonorhynchidae; genus Ptilonorhynchus; species Ptilonorhynchus violaceus. The sequence goes on from VZRJ01013171.1 coordinate 1,100,778, forward strand.
CAGCTGGCACGGGGCTAGAAACCCCACAGCCCAGTAGCTCCCGCATCTTGTCCTTACCCACTTCCCCTGCTCCGTACAGAAGCCGCCCTGGGCAGAGCCCGCGCACGGGATTCCCACGGAGAAAGCGGCAGGCAGGGAATCACTGCCCTTTGGTGACTCCGCTGTCACAGCCCCGAGCACACTGCCAGGGATTTTGCCGAGGCCGGGATGAGTCAATCCCTCCCAGTCACTAAACACATCCTCAAAAGGCACTACCGTTACCTCAGCCGAGGCACCTTTACTTCCCTGCCATGACTCCGGGCGAGATGCTCAGCCTGGGTGCACCTCAGACACCCAGTTTAGGAACAAAGGGCTGAGGGAACGCTTGGCTGTCACAGGAAAGCGGCAGCGTGTTTGAATCCCCTATAAAAAGGCTGTGAACTTATTTCTTGTGTGATCATTCATTAACACAAAGGCTTTTTACTAAAGCAGGTTCACACATACTAAATACTTGTCCTACAACTTCTTAAATGTTGAACTGGGAGTACATCAGGATGATAGCACTCAGCCCTATTTCTTCTTGTAGCCCATTCCACCAGCTGTACCTGCATTAGAGCACGGAATGAGTAATTCAAGTTGTTGCTCAGCCGTATGAGAACAGCCAGGAGATGCTGAAGAGGTCACAAGAGTGACTTGCTGACCAGCACAAAGGAAGGAGGGGTTCAGAGGTGTGCTGGAATCCAGCTATGCTTCACTCATGAGAGGTTTAGGGATGCAGGAAGGCAGGGAGGAGTCATAAGCTCCTCGTGTGGATTTCTCAGGGAAGAGTTATTACACACAACACAGAGTGCCTGGCTGTTACCCTGTCATGAAAAACCCTCGTTGGGGTTAAGTAAGTGGCTTTTTCTCAGTGTTGTTTTGGAGCCATGACACCACCACCGGCCCCATGCAAGCCAATAGGAGTCTTGGTGGGAACTCAGTGAGCATGTCACAGTCACTGATCAAAAATAAACAGTGATTACAGTCAATTAATTACAAGATCAGGCTGGTATATCATTGCTCTGTCATACACGGAGGTTTTAGGTCAATCCTAGGAGAAAGGCTTAGTTACACACGTACACACAGGACACATCTCACCCGCGGTGAGTCCCAGCCGAACAGGTAGGAAGTGCCACTTGGCTGGAGTTCAATGTTTTGGGCAAAGTTGGTGAGCGAGTTTGAGGTTCCTGCTGTAGCTCCTCTCCAGAGCTGACCACAGAGGTGTTCTGGCACCAGCACTGACAGTGGAACCCAACCAACTCGTTTGGCAAAAACCATAAGCTGTTAACAAATATTTTGATTTTTATCAAAGAAACCCTGCAATACTCAAGGTTTTAATCTTGTTCTCTTACTCGTGGGTAATCTTAAAGTAATTTACCATACTATTCCTGTGTCAGTCCCCCAACGATTATTTTTTTTTTTTTACATCTCAAACTTTGCCTGGGGTCTCTTAAAGATTTCCTGTCTTGCACTGAACACACAATGCCAAATCAGACTAGAAAAAATGAGAACTCGGACACACAAAATCGTGAGCTGTGATTAAAAGCAAATCACTGTCAGAACATCCACACAAACCAACAGATTTCAATCAAAACAGCAAGGAAACATTCTAAAACTTGATGTAATTTCTAAGCTGATACAAATACAGATTAGATGAAGTCTTAAGTCATGTAATGTCCAGTAAGCACACAAGCAGAATGGTGCTTGTCAAGCAAAGTAGTTTAAATGTCAGTTCTACCCTCTAGTACTCGTGTTTCATGTGGTATTTATAAATAAGCAGCTTGTACCATCATATATTTCCAAAAATCCCTGGACAGCCCTGAAACCCAAGGCAGGTTGCCACTGTATCTCAAGGAAATGTTTTAGCCCCCCAGGTCCCTCTTCCCCAGCTTGCTGCACTCAGCCCAATTACAGACGAGAAAAAACACAGGGGATTTTCGTAGGCTTAGCACGAGACAAAAAAAGGAGGGGATTTTCAAAGGTTTCATTTCAGGATCAAGGCACTCCAAGGGTTATTTTAAGAGCATACAACAGCCTGCCCACCTCTAGAAACTCCTTGCTCCCACGTACCCTGCCCCAGGTGCTGCCTTAGGGACAGGAGCATGGGGGATGACCGCGCAGCCCACGGGAACGCTCCGTACCTGCCGAGCAGCTGGGCACAGCTGGCTGCCCGGGCAGGGGCCAGCAGCACCCGGGGCCTGCCCATCCCATTCCTGGCCGTCCTGGAGCCGCACGTGCCTCGCTTGTCCATGTCCAGGAGGGCGGCGGTCGGTCCGTCCGTGCCCCTCCGCACGCTGCCGGGAACGAGGAGCCGATCCCCGTCACCCGCGAGGTGCCGGCTGCCGGAGCATCCTCTCCTCGCTCCCCGCGTCCCCCCGGCCCGGGAGAAGGGACGGGAAATCCACCCGAGCCTTCCAGGCAGCCGTGCCCGGGGCTGGAGGACACAGCCCACGGCCGGCACCCGCAGAGAGCAGAAAACAGCAAGGAGCTCTTTCCGAGGCTGGGCTGAAGCTCCGGCTTGCTAAACATTAACGTAAGCCCCGGCCACGTGAAAAAAGTCACTCCCAAACGCAGCCCTAAGAAGGAGGAGTCAAGCCTGTTTGCTCCTTGAAATTGAACTTCTGGAGAACATCGAGAAAAAGCACAAAATATCTGCCTGGGGAATTGGGGAGGGCAGAAAGAAAAACCCTGAGTGCTTATTAAAAAAGCAATTCAGCGTTTCTTGCCATAGTTGAGCAGTGAGTAAAGCCCAGCTGGATGTAAGGCACCGGTGTTGAAAGAGCAGTGTAAACTCGTAACACCCACAGAGAATATTTTGCAAGATCCAGATTATTCTTTGAAAATCTCATCACCAAGCAACGCACAAGAGAGCAAAAGGTTAAAGCAATGGGATTCCCTGTAGCCATTCCTCACAGGTTTTGTTCTTTCCTTTTTATTTTCTCCACCAAGCCTCCTTTCACAGTGTTTCTGTGCCTCCCCTTTCTTCTGACATTTATTATTCATAATCCCGAAGTTGAAGGGATGAGTAACTTATATAAGTTTTTTAGTGAAGGCTCACAAAGCTCATCCAGCACAAGTACCAATCCCGCTGTGTTTCCCACATTCCCAATAAGGCTGGATCTACAGCCCAGCCTGCTTTGCCTCCCACAGCTTAAAGGGCAGCAGCAGCTATTTGAGACAATCTCTCATAAAAGGATGCAAAGAGCCCACCCCAGTTTTGTTCCTACTGACACAGCTATTTTTCCAACCACTGCTTTAGCCCAGCTGCTTTCTCCCCACCCTGCTGCTGAAAGAACACTGCCCCACTGCCCATAAAATGGTTGGGAAGAGACCTGAAAGACCATCCAGTTCCAACCCCCTGCCATGGGCCAGGACACCTTCCACTGTCCCAGGTTGCTCCAAGCCCCGTCCAACCTGGCCTTGGACACTTCCAGGGATGGGGCAGCCACAGCTTCTCTGGGCAACATGTGCCAGGGCCTCACCACCCTCACAGGGAAGGATTTCTTCCTAGTATTGATTCATAAAAATTCATCCAGTTATGAAGAGCTTAGGAACACACAGAAAGCAAATGTAAAGAATTCCCCTGCTTTTATACAGATCCATAGACAACAGCTGACACAGAAGAACCACTGTTGTGTGTGAACACACACACTGCCCAGGGTGTGAGACACAGGAGGGGAGAGCAACAAAATCATCTGTGAGAGATGTGGCTGCTCTACTGTTTCTGCTTTTACAAACTTTGAAAAGCTTTTTTTTCTCCCCAGGGAGCACCCAGCCTTTCCAAACACCTCCCACCGAGCACACCTCGCCCTGAAACAAGGGGTTGGATTTCAGGCCATGCCTTTTGCTGCACATAAAATCACATCTAACCTGTCAGCACTGCACGTAGATGGGCACCACAGCCCACAACTACATTTCTTTTGTCCTTCAGTGATGTTCCTTGTCATTAAATTTCTTTTAATAACTTCAGCAGCCAGCTGCTCATCCTTTTTAATGGGTCAGTTTGCAGACAGAGGCTCCCAGACACTCACACCAGGCAGTTTCATCCTCACAGGTTTCTCATGCAGTGGTAATAACTCAGCCAGGCTTGTTGCACAACTGAGGCAAATTTAAAGCATCCAGATGAAGACAGAATTCTTAAGAGTGCATTCAGCTTTGATTACTCACACAAAGAGTACACAAGCACTGCTGAAAGTTTCTGATCTCTGCCGATAATAACAGCTGCACTACAGCCTTTCACATCTTCACTCCTGTCTGGCCTTCAGTTATTCATGGTATTTGAGAGGAGTAATCTGTAAGTTTATCTCCTAAATTGTGCTTGTGAGAAAAGAGGTGGAGGAATAGAACAGGAGGCCAGCTGAGTCTGCATTTTCACACAGAGTGAATCAGGATAAATATTCCAACTCTGGTTTCGAGCTCTCCAGCATGTTTCACGCTCCCGGACAGCCTTCCTGGCATCATTAGAGATGAGACAAGCTCACTAGGATGAGATTATCCTGATCACAGGAGCTGAATCTTACTCAAATATGGAGACAAAGAGACACACGATGCTCTCAGCAGCCAATTAGCTCCAATGAATCACGGGAACAGAGCCGGCGCTGTTACCGTCGCCACGCTGGGGCACAAGTCATTTCTGAAGGTATCTGCACATCCTGCCAAGCTGACATGACTTGGCCTGACTTTTCCAGGATCCAAAGGAGGTGGAAAAACATCCAACGTGCTTTTGGATAGCCAGGAATTTCAGCAGGCTGGAGACTTAAAGACTGCAGGAACCCAGGGAACCCCCAGCCTGGGAGAGCTGGCTCTGCATGGTGCCTGACAGAGCTGGGCATCAGTGCCCTCAGGTCAGCTTGAATGCAACATCCATGAGCTGCACTGCAAGATCTTATGGCAGCATCCCATTTCTCAAGCATCCCCAAAGTAGTTTGTTACCCCAGAAAACGAATGCAAGTGACACTGAAATGTGAAGTGGAAAAACCTGGATGTAACCCAAATCCTTCACATGCAATTCCTGTTTCTCCAGCAGGTTTATTTTTAGGGTACATAAATTATTTTCAGGCTTTCCTAATATCATCCCCCCTCAATCCCACCACAAAAAAATCCTCGGGTAGTGCTACCTATCCATCACACAGACCCACTGAGGCTGAGAGATTATTACAGTTTCTGGAGTCACTGGGTTGGTGAGCTTATCCAAGCCCCAGCTTGTTCCCAGCCTGGCAGGGAGCAGCAGCCAGGCTGTGGCCCGGGGCACAGTGTGAGCTGCACTTGGGTCTAGGTAAGGCAGCAGCTCCTGCAAAGCATCTGGCTCTGCTCTGCCCTGAGCTGGGAGAGCAAACCAGCACCTCCCAGGAAAAGAGCTGCCCAGAAACAGCCCCAGCAACACTCAGATCCTACAAAGTGCTTCCACTCATTACTTTACTGCACGAGATGAGAGCCAATTTGTCATCCTGCTGGGAGACATACAGGCACGCCCACAGGAGTCAGAGTATCAATATATCTATATATATCAATTTCTCCTGCTGTTCACCCTGTCTGATAATGTTGTGGCTTGGGAGAATAAAGGAGGAAGGGGAAAAAAAAAATCATATGTTCTTTAGACACAGATGTATATTCAGATAAATGAACTGCAAAGTTGCTTAAACCTAATTACTACTGTAAATGTAATTTAAATCACCCAAAACATTTCCACCGCTCAAGGAAGAGCTGTAACAATAGGAGGAAGCACTAAGACAGTAGCTATTCTTAACACTCAAAAACACTTATTCTGATGAATAACCAAGACTAGCTTATTAATTTAAACTGAATATGCTTCTGCCTCCCGGGCATTTAATACTGTGTAAAATTAGAAGTCTTAGCGGGTTTCAGAGGATGACCTCGTTTACCTCCCTGCTCAAACACGTGCCTGACATCTACAGGGGGCTGTGCCTTGCAAAAAATCATCTCTCTTGCTGGACACTAAAGGCAGAAAGAAGCGACAGGCAGCACATTAATGACCAGCAAGCTGCTTGTCCACTTCCTTCAGACACAGGGACCCATCATCCCTGCAGGCAGCTGACAGTGCCACACATCCCTGCTGAGGTGTGACGGGGCAGAGGCAGCCGGGACCAGGGACCAGCAGTCGGTTCCCTTCCAGCTGCGGTGAGTAAGCAGCACCTCATGCCAGCCCGGCACACACGGGGATTCTCCAGGCTCCAATCCCCAGCACCACCTTCGTGAAGCACTTTGCACCTCCTTAATTCTCACAGAAAAAGAATATGTAAAAATTCCAGTTCCCAAGCTCACGCCCCGGCCGATTTCACAAACCTCAGTTTGATTTTTGCAAGCTGGATGTTCTGCTCCCTTCTGGGAAAGGGATGGGGCAACAGAGCTACAATCGGTGTCAGAAATGGACTTTCTTACTCCGGTGCCCCAGTTCTCAACCCAAAGATGTGATAGATTAAGATGTCATCTTGTTTATTTCCTGCACCATAATCACAGCAGCGGGATGGGCTCCCTGGGCTGAACTCCCCATGAGTCAGTCTGTTTTCGGGCATCCCACAGGAGTTACTGCCCAAAGAATGCCAAACATCCACTCCTGAGAGAAGTCATGCACATGGCACAGCCCCACAATCAGTGCAGCTACCAAGGTTATGAGACAGCTCAACAATAGCTACTGAGAGCTTGGCTCAGACAAGCTGGAGTTTTAGCAGGGATGGCAAGACAAGGGCAGGAGAAAAGTAGCAGTGAACTGATCATAACTACACAACTAAGCTATTTATTAAGATTAAAAGGCAAAACACCTGAAAAGCACAGCATGGACTAAGTAAAAAGGCAGTTTTCAAAGCAATGTCTCATTTAGGAGGCTTGTTTGTTTAACAGATTTTAGTACATTACAGTTTAAAAAATCTGCCCATAAGTTTTTATATTGGGTCAGCCTACCTAAAACTAGAGATTAGGCTGGAACCCCCTCTGTGTTACTGAGGCTTGTCTTGTTGAATGATTACATCAAAACCTAAATCCACTCACCTAAACCCTCCAAATTCAAGATTCAGAGAAAAATAATTACCAAACAGGTCCCCACACATTGTCTCTACACACATGGGTGTACAAGTTTACTTGGGAATGAAATGCCACCGTGCTCACTGGTGGGTAGGAGATCCATCAGCCTCTGAGCAGGGGAACAGAAGGACGACTCCCTCTCCAAGGGAGCTGCATTTTCACAGATCCCCATTGCTCAATCAGCTATTTCCAAAATAAAAACAATATTTAATACAGTCAAGTAGCAGAAGCTGTTATTTAGCAGCCAGGCAATTGTAAGTGCCAATTATTCCACTCACAAGCAACAGTTTTGTTGTACTCCAAAGTGCCATCACTTATCCTAACAGGCTTCTGTTCCACTTTGTCATCCCTTCAGCAGTAACAGGTCTGCCAGGGGGAATCCAAACTTCTCTCTGTGTGGAGAGATGACAAGTGGCCTGTAATTTATATTTATGGGCATTCTCCTCATTTGTCCTCGAGGAGAGAGCTGGGACAGAAGCAGAGCTGGGCTGCTGCTTTAAAGGCTCAGAAGTGAAAAAAAAAAAGTCAGCTGCCACTATTTTTGCTCTGCTGGCGCCTGGCTCTGAAGTCACCACACAGAGCTTGTTTGTACTGGTTTCATCTATAAACGATGCAACAGCTGGAACAAAACTGGTTGAGATGCTGAACCTGATTGCCCAACGCAGCTCATAGCTCTTACAGAGCTATTAGTAGTCAAGAGGCTGTTAACTCATTAGAAGAGGGCTTGTTTTTCCAAAATTTTAATGACAAAGTTTAATTACGTGAGCCTTCATGAAAATCAGGATTGGAAGATGTCAGACATGATCTAGCTCGGGGGCCAATGAGGGGACGGAGGAGCTTGCTACAGACATTCCCAAACTGCTTTGTAGTGCAGGATTTACAGGAAGAACGCGGGGCAGGTGAGGTTGGTGCTGTAAGATCATCTCAAAGGTCAGCCAGGGATTAGAGCAGTGTCTATAAATCCCCACGTGCTGTTTACTCTTGTATAAAACCCCTCTGCTCTAACTGGAGGGTCACAGAGGAGATGGGACACATGAAATCTCAGGTATCAGTGTCAAGTGATGCAAGACAGGTTTTTATTCTTCAGTTTACAGCTGGTGTGCAAGGTCAGAGCAATGCAAGTGCTGGTGCCAAGGCCAAGAGAAGACATCACACAGATCAGCCACTGAATAACCACGGTCGAAGTCAACAAGTGACAGAAGCAGAAATTCAACTTGGACTCGCAGGTGAGTTGAAAACTACAAAGATTTTATAAAAGTAAACCTAAAAAAAACCAACACAAGCAGAGGAACTATAGCAACTGTGTTTTACCTCACAGCTCCAGTAAGTCTGATGAACTCTTTAACCCAACTAACATTCAGAAATATATGTTTTAACCAGGATGGCCTAAGCCAAAAAGCTTTTGTACAATGGCCATTTTCTGACACAGGCATCACTTCGCTATGTTGCTGACCTGACTCCTACTCAGGTTTTGGCCCCAAAAATGCTGATGCAGCTCATCGTGATCTATGGGAGCAGCACCACCGGGCTAAAGCAAGAGCTACACATAGGGCAGACACAAAGCAGAGGAGGAGATGAGAACTGCTGTTTTTGCAGCTCTGCAAAAGCAACTCTTGGGCAGTTTCTGATCAGACTGAAATTCTTCAGAAATAACTGGAACACCCCACAGCAATGGTAGAAATCAAACTTCCATGATGGAAGCTATGAGTACATCACTTTACCCCCAAATCCCTCATCTATGCTGCTGAGGCTCCCAGGCTTCCCACTGTGATACTTGCACCATGCTGGAGAAGGAGGGATGAGCATCCTCACCATCAGCTGGGAAATTGGCTTCCTCATAAGCATGGGAGTTAGGGAATTTGGCAATTAACCAATTAATTAGCCAATTAACAAGTTACACCATCCCACTGAGAGGGGACAGAGCCCTTGTTTGAATTCTTTACCGGATGAGCTCACATAATAAAGTTGGCTTCACAGTGTACATCCTGCTGGAACTCTGAGAGATCTAAACAAACTGTGATGCCTGACTCAGTGCCCCTGTCAGAAAAAGCACTCATTTGGGGTTCAATGGTATTCACAGACCCCCAGGTAACAGCTTCTTGACCTCGACAAAGACCGCTTTTTCTTTGCCATCTGCTTTGTTAACAATGAGGTGATGCTAATCCATTACAAAACCTCACAGACTGCACCAGCAGAATTCACAGGAATGCCTTAAAGAAGCAATTCCTTGATCTTATTTATCAACTGCCACCCCCAGTCAGGGTTTCTTCCAGCTACCACATTGTTGCAGCTAGAATGAGCCTTGCAAAAAGCCACTCTCCAAAAAAAGCTGTTTCCACCGTGAGTGCTGCTATGCCACAAAGCCTCGGGTTCTCCCCAGGGACCTGGCAGCTCTGTGCTTGCTCCAAACTCTTCCTGGCCTCCAAACATCCTGCAGCCTCACGCCTGCTTCACACCAGCCAAGGCAGTGTAGGAAGCACAAAGTGAATGAACTCTGAAACTCTTGGATGGGGGACACGGTTAGAAGGGCTGCTCTCAGGAGGTATCCTTCCTCCCTTCTTAATCAAAGGAAATACTGCAGCTAAATACAGCTGTTACCTTTATCTAGTTTTACCCTTCTCATGCACGAGCTGGAGGGAGGCCAGGATTCCGGAATATTTGCCCAAAACAAGGCTCTGGGAGATCAGCTGCAGGGATGTATGTATGGCCCTGCATGCCTCACCTTCCGCTGTGAGACACGCAGGGATTTCCTTCCACTGTGTCAGCCCCGCTGCTCTCAAACAGCAACATTGTCCCAGCTTTACCCTGACCGAGGAAAACAACTTTCATCAGCAAAGCTGCATTTATGTGTTGCCTGAAGAGGATATCCTTCCAGCTCCATCATACATTGGCCACCTGCTATGGACTTTGCCAGAGTTGCAGGCTCCTGTTCATTCAATGGCTTACACTCGCGCCCAAGGCAAGAAATGCCACTTTTATTTCCAGTGTTCATGGCTTGGAAACAAATTCAGAAATGAGACCCTTGAGAGAGAAAAGTGCAGAGACAAGGGAGAGAAGAGTACACTGTTGATACACCTTCCATGCTTCCCTAGGTGACCCAGGCAGAGATAACTGAAAAATATAAATAACTCCTGGTCAGCAGCCTCCTGGCAGTGCTCCATCCATGCCCAGGCTGCCCAGTATGCTGCTGTTGAACCACATGGTCATGGCAGGCTCGTGTCACTCCCTATGCTCAGGCTCCACCATATGATGGGAGTGTGTATGTTCACAAGGACATCTCACAGACCAGAAGCCACAACCTTCAAGTAGCCAGAAACACCGCCAGTTACCATAGATGGACAAAATTCTGTATTATATAAGAACCAAACGACCCTCAGAGAACTAGTGAATTAATAATGGGCTTGCCAGACATTACACAGGAAGGATCAAGAGTCCTGACACTTCTCCTTCTAAAAATTTAAAAGAATGTGAAAGAAATACCAGAATATTGTTTATTTTAAAAGGTCCTCAGTGGGGGTTGCCCAAGTTTTTTCTGTATGACCAGAGCAAAGTTCCTTTTGCACATTGCTAGCACAGGGGATTTAGTGAGAAAGATCCCCCTTTTTACAAGAAACACAGATTTTAATAGCTCAACAGTCCAGGCAGGCAGCCCCAGGGGCTGGTGGAATAAGCCATGCAGATGGAAACAATTATTTAGGAAGGGAAGGACTCCTGCATGCACGGAGCAACATCTCACTAAAACTGAAGCCTCCCACCAACACATTCCAGACTCTTGGAGTAATCTACTTTGGGGAATATGCTTTAAGCTACATCAGCTTTTGTATTTCTTTCTCCAATCTTAATTGCAATCACAAAACATACTCCCCTGCAAACTGACCCAACAGTCTGGCCAAACAGCAACAAATACCAGGAAATATTATAAACATCTGAATCGCAAACCAGTTTAGAGACCAAACTCTTCAAGCAACAAGTTCTGATTTCAGACAAGCATTTCACTACACAGCACACCTGGAAGGACTTACCCACACAACCAACAACGCTGTGGTGGGTGACTTACACCTAAAATCTATGGGATAAAATAATGAATAAATCACACGGGCTGTACTTGATACGTAGTTTATCAAATTGAAGTGCTTTATTAACTCAAAATCATGCATCTTAGAAAGGAACGGAATTTCAGAAAGCACTAATTGATTAGAAATATCTAATTAAGGGTAGTTCTTTCAAGCCAGCTGCATAAGGAATATTTCACATAATATGTTGGAGGAGAAAAGTAACTCCAGCAGGTTTCAATTAAGCCTCATTGCCATATGGATTTTGCATCCGCAGCAGGAAGGCTCAAACATCATGTCACAACTAAGATATTTTTATGTCTCCAACTGAAAGCATTTAAACCGCTTGGAATTGAAGCATATGGGCCATAACATCCCCAAGTAAGCAAACATTTTGCTGAACTGGGAGCCTAAAAGGTATATGAAGCTAGAATATTCCATGGCTTTGGTCAGGTACTGTAGCTTCTAACTTTAAAAAGATATAAAATGTTAAGAGTGTATTGCATGTACACTGTAGTGACCTCCTTACCCAAAACACAAAACCCCAGTACCAGTCACACAGGGATTTTTAAGGAGGCCCTGAAGGGGTGGGGACTCCTTTGCCCTGTGCAGACAGGGAAGGGCACTGCTCCCAGAGCAGTTTACACCATCACAAGCACATGAGAGGGGCTCCTCAGGTCACCTCCTCCTTAAAGCAGGGTCAAACAAACCACACCAGGATTCTGAGGGCTTTCACCAGCTGGGTCTTGCAAAGCGCTGAGGTGCCACCACCTCTGTGGGCTCCCATTTCAACATTCCCATGTACTCCTGGGGAGTGACATTTTCCTTAAGACAAGCTGGACACTCACCCATTTCAATTTACAAAGCTTTGACAAGTGACACAACTCTCTATCCAACTAATCAAAGAAGCTATGAAGTGGGAAACAACAGTTGTGGTTTTTTCCTTTCAGTATCAAAAACACCATCTCAAAAATGTGTCTCGATTTACCCAAGAGCTCAGCTGCTGCTGCTGCGCCCTCTTGGGACCTTGAGCCAAACCTTCAGTGTTATTTTTCTTCATCCAGCTTGGACCCAAGAACCCCCAATTCCTCCTTACTGGAAACAGATGTCGGCCAAGTTAAATCATCCCATGACTCCTCCAGGAGAAGGATGTAAACAGCCACAGCTCACCCAGCTGTTACTCAGAGAGGCCCTGCTGACAAGTCAGGGATCCCCACATGCTACGAGACCTTCAGAATGCTTTGACACACTGATTTGAGATATGTTTATGACTTAAATCCACCAAAACATGTTAGGTCACTTGAGTTTACTCTAGATTAGAGTTTGGAAGGAGATGGTAAAAAGACCCAGAGTTCTGAGCTCAGAGCAGAAAGAAACTGTTATCTGTGTTTTTATGCATACAATGCTTCCCAATGGAGTCTTAATGTTTAACAGACCCCACCCCTGCAACAAGCCTGCAAAGTAAAGGCTTTACAAACAAGAAGAGGGGGAAAAAAAAGAGAAATTAAGTGATGGGCAAAAGGTCATAAAACAGATATGGTACAGTTTGGCACACAGAAATGCATCCTCCACCACCCAGGAGGCTTAAACTCAGCCAAAAGGAACTACCAAACTACAGATCTCATTGTGCTCCAAAGTGTTCAGTCCAGGTCTTGGGATCTTTTCAGCTAAGAAAAATACCTGCTTGCTGCAGCATGGAAGGGCCCTGGGGCAGAGGCTGCTGCCCGCACATGAGAAATGATGCTTTGCACCGGGTGAACAAGCGACCTTCAGGTGAGTTAAATCCCAAACTATTTGCAGTCACTGTAAATACCCACACTGGCAGGAACCCCACTACAGCATCCAAGTCTGCAAACTCCCTTGCTGATGCCCAGGAAACAGCTTTTGCACACAACAGCAAAAGGGAATTAAAGCACAAACTCACGGATGCTGTTCAAGCACTTGCAGACTACACATCAGCTGCAAGGTCATGCTAAATTCACGCTGTGAACTCCAAATGCTCAGCAAAGACAGGCAGGGGGGCAGGCTTTAGAGCCAGAGTCAGGGAAAAGAAATATTTTAACCAATGTGGATCACAATACAAAATCTACAGAGTTCAAACCGAGACCCCACATCTGTAGGTCTGCATCCATTCTCCAGGCCAGGTTCACACGTAAGAAGCACAGATTCACAGCAGAGCCAAAATGCCCTTTCCGTACTTCTTTTAGCTAAATCCACACAGAAAAGTTTTATTCTTAACAGGCAAATATTTATTTGTACATTATTTCTCATAGCTCAGAGGCAGGAAAACCAGGTATAAACCACCAGTGCCATCAGCATAGCTGTGGTACTGGGGAACTCTGCAGGAACTAGGAGTCCTCAAAGTAGGTTTCTCAAGCAGGTTTTGCAAGCTGGCACCATCCTCCTTGCTATTACAGTGGCACTGCCAGGGACAGCCAGCCCAGCGAAGCTCAAGCTATTCCGAGTGTATTTACACAGACTAAAAACTACACAAAGCACATACTTTGGTAGTCCCAGGCTTCAGAACATCACCATGCAGTACAAGAAGCAACATTCTCCTAGACCTTTAGGTTGTTTATTTACTCACCTCAGTTCATCTGCTTCTTTACAGTGATGATCCCAGTATAACATTTCTAAGTTAAATGGTGGCATTTTGGCAACTCCCTCAAGATGACAGGGTTTCTTTTTGTACCCAGAAACTCTAAAATACTCAAGTAACCCAAGCAAGTGAAATCCTATAGAGACAGGAAGTATCCCCAAGGGTTCAGCAGCAATATTAGAGGCATCCCCAACGATGCAGTTGCAGGATTAAGCCTCTCTTGCCAACACCTTGCAGCGCACACGGTAGAAAAGGTAAAGAGAAAGACCTTGAGACTACCAGCAAACGTTCTTCTCGCGGGCTCAGGGAAGACAGCTTTGAGGTGACAATAACCCCATTCTCCAGCGGGGCAGACGCCAAATTCTGCGGGGAAAGCGGCAGCTCAGCGCTGCACGACCTTACAGCATCTGGAGCACCAGAACCCCCGGAGCTCCGAGGTACGGACCCCCCACCAGCGCCGAGCATCAGCCCTACCTGGAGCGGTCAGCGCTGCGGACAGCGGCCGGAGAAGGGGAGGAGCAGAGAGCGGGGGCTCTCCCGACCCCGCGGCTCGGCACCCGCTGCCCGGAGCCGCCCAGGGCCAGGCGGGGAGCTCAGCAGAAGCGAGAGCGGGCGAGGAGACCCTTCCCTCCGCCCCCGTCCCGTCCCGCCCCTCCCGACCCACGCGGGGCCGCCCCCGAGCTCGCCCCGCTCCCCGCGGCTGCCGCGCCCGCTCCCTCCGTGTCTGCCCGGGGGGAGAAACGGGGGCACCCAGCTTGGAAAACACCCCCAAACCTCCCTCCCGGCGAGCAAACAGCTTTCGTTTTTCTTTTGTGTTCTCCTTTCCAAATAAAGGAACCGCGAAAATAAAGATGCGGGCAAACAAGTTTTATTTAAGAGCGCGGACAAATATTTGGACGCGCGGTGTTCAGGGGATGGGGAGGGGAAGGCAAACACAAGCAGGGCGGGTTTCATCGTTCCTGCGGGCTGGTGTTGCACGGTGTGCCCGTGTGAGGCTCTAGAGGGACAGGTACCGCACGTGGGGAGGGGACACAATGGTTTTTCATAAGTGGCAGCGTGTTCATCGAGGTGGGACTTCGTAATTCAGGTTCTCTTTAAAACAAAAGACTCTGTTGAATGCGTGCATCAACACAAGAGCGCACAGCTGTTCCTTTCACAGCCCAACACCTGGAAAATCCCTTAGGCTACAAAATGAAGGCTCATCTCGCTCTCATCATCCTCTTTGTGGTTCCAACAACCCGTTAAATCAAGCTGCTGGTGAGTGCCTCTCTAGGCTGTGTTCTACCTTACACCACTCTGCCAGCTGTGCTGAAAAGCAAAGCCTGAACGGAAATGAGGGACGTGCACGCTCAGGATCCGCTGAGGGCTTAATTATTTCTTGTTAATTGGAGGTAAGCTTGCTTCATTTCTTAGACCCGAGTGTTGAAAAGTCGTTTCCTACTTTAAGAACCGACAAGTCGCAGATCAGAAAAGTGCTAATTGGACTATGAGTATAGTAAACCTTGGGCTGTACTGCATTGAAAATCTGGTAAGAACCACTACAGAGAGAGATTGCCTTGATCTTATTTATTTGAAATCAAAGATTAGTGGTGGTGAGTAGAAACTATCACGTGCTGGTGTAGTGCTTGGTCCTTATAAAAAAAGGAGCTCATCCCTCTGATGTGGGAGGGAAGCGGAGTGAACATCCAAGCAGTGGATGAGAAACTGGCTGCTGTCATCCATTTCCTATTTAGCCAGCCAATACTCTGAAAGTAGCTGTGGTGACCTGAGTAAGTGCTGACAGCCTTGAGTGGGTTGCCTTTTCAGAGAATTCCCCTCCCTCTGCCATGCTGCAGTAGCTCTCATTGATGCCGAGCAGGATTGCCGCTAAAGGCCGTGGGATTACGCTTTATTTTCACCCTGAGGTGGTTCTCTGAGCTCGACTCAGCTCCAGTTTCCTCCACAGGACTGAAGGCAACAGTTCTCTGCTCTCCAGCCTCAGGGAGCCTAGGATTTTCCCACCTTTTTCACCCAGCAGAACAAAGAGCTGAGCCACGTAGGTAATCAGGTAGGATGGCAGCAGTAGAGTCCTCAGGATGTTAAAGATCTGGAGCCACAGGCAAACAAAATTCCGGGTGAGAGAAGAAAGCAGGGCACACAAGAGCTGGTGAACAAAAGGAAGAACAGAATTGTCATGGCAATGATGTTTTCAGAAGAGGTGTCATTGTCGGTGGGAGATACATGATTGTGAAACCATCAGTGCTTGTTCCCTTCCCTCATCCACCCAACACAACCAACAAGCCTTTCAGTATGAGTATTACGTCCTACAAGAGACAAGTTCAAGCTGCTGTGTTCAAGTCAGTATTTTTAAGTGTGAAGAGCTCTAGGAGAACCAAATGGTACCCTAAAGAAGTCCAAGCTCATTGTTAGCATGGTTAGCCTTTGAAAAACTATGAAATTAATGAAATAATTTTTTTAAATGGTTACTGCACTGACTTTGTACTGCCTTGGTGGTGTTAATGGTCTTAAAAATACTTTCACTTCAGGTATTGCTGATTCCATGCTAAAGCTCAGCTTCAGGGTGTGTTAGTCCAATAACTGCAGCAGTTGAAGGTAATTCCAGTCCTTAGCTAGGGTAGCCCAACCAAGGTTAGCACTCCAGCAGAAACGGTGGAAGGAAATGTGAGTACCTCTGTTCCTGCAATTCAAAAATCCCAGCAAAAGTGAGCAGACAGTATTGGGAATAGTGACAGTGGAGGCACAGTGCAGCTTTCCCTTGTGAGCCCCTTCTGCAAAGGAACAGACAGTCAAGGCACAGGGAAAGAGGGGACACAGGAGACGTGGAGCTCTTCCACCGCTTGAAATATATCTTTTGGGATTTGTGTAAAGCCTAAGAGGATTAGGGTTGCTGTGTTGGCAAAGAGACTTCTGGCTTCGGTTCTTATTGAGCAAGTGAAACACGTCTTGTTTTCGGCCACATGTTCTGCTGTAAGAAATCTGAAGCAACTTTTGAAAATATGTAACATCAGCCATAAATACCAGAAAAGTTTCTATACAGAGTTGAGTTAAATTTCTTGTCTTAGAGGAATAAGTAGCAAATTTTGCTGGTTTAAATGCAATTCTCAGGGACTTTTAAAATATGCATACATACCTTTAAATATATATACACACACATGTTCACGATAGTCGTTCTGCACGATTTTGTGTTACCTTTACCTTGTTTACAACGGGAGTCATTACAAATAGGGAAGACAGAAAATAAAACCTCCTGTTAGTCATTAACCAGGCAGAAACCAATCTTGTAACTTTGCCTTACCCAAGAGACCAGGGAGTCAGGAAGAGGTGAAAAAAGTCAGAGCTGAGGCACCAAAGCAGTAGATATGCAAAGAGGCAGCCTGCTCATGCTACTCACCATCACAATGTTATAGAAAACGCTCTTTTCAAAGTGGGAATATCTTATCTTGTGGCTCTGGGGCCAGCTGTTTGAGGTCACAGCAAGAAGACTTTGCCTTTGGCTTTTTGGATTTGAGCTCAGATAAGCAGGCTTGGGCCTCAGTCTTCCCACAGATTCACTGGACCGTGACTCCTCTTGCATCTCTGAACTGGATGCATCACTCTGGGTTTCTTCCTCCATTAGTTCATCATCAGAGTCAGAATCAGGCTCGTCAGAAGATTCTTTCTTTATCTTTTCTGTGCTGGGCATCTGTGCTAGAAACAGGTTTAAAAAGGACATGTAAAACACCTGCATGTGGCTTTTTCTCCCTGGTTGCAAGACTTGCACGTTCCATCTGGGAGCTGGATGAGGTTCCTCTGAAGTTTTTCAGTTGAAACAAAGGATTTTCAAAGCCAACTAGACAACAAAAGGCCTGTACAAAGTGTTTAATTTTAAGTGATTTGCTCTTAGTCAGGAACTATTTTTCACTTGTACCTGTGGTAAAAATAAGTGGATATGACTGAATTAGTATGGAAGTTATTAAAAATAACACTTTTATTTTGATGTTTAGTGAGTAACTGAGAAAAGCTTTAATGTTCTAATTCTGTAAATACGTTGGTACATAAAAATTTATTAATGTGTCTAGTCTTACTGATTAAAATGTAATTTAGAGCATTTGTGGAAATTGCTGGGGGCCTGGTGCTAACAATAGTCACTACAGGGCCAGAAATTGTGAAAGTAAATGTAGCAAGACCAACCTGAAAATCCTTCAAAGCATCAAGGGATTCCAGAGTTACTCTATCCAGACAAAAACCTGAGCACTCAACTACAGTGTATGTGGCACAGCCATGCAAAATTGATATTTTATCACTGATTTTGAACTTCTGATTGAGTCCTCAGCTGGGATTAGATTCTTTTTCTCCAGATGAGAGCATGGTAGCAAGGCTTTATCCTCATGAGTGCATCAACAAGCTTATTATTAGTCTAAACCAAAGCCTGTTATTGGTTACTGACATGTTAGAAGAAAGAATCAGTGGTGGATTGAAAAAAGATCAAAATACATAAATAAATGAAAATGCAGGTCTTGCTCACTTCAAAATTTTCTATCAGTCTCAGCATCAATAAAAGAATCCCTTACCAGATCCCCCCAGTAAAACCCCCCATGCCCTCCCAAAAGGGAGAGGTGCAAGAACACTATTACACCATAATTTAAGTGTACAAAATTAGAAGATTAGGTTTGCTTCCTGGGGGATTTTTTTTTAAATAGAAACCTATAAAAATTACTTGTCCTTTGCCTTTCTTAAATCAAATTACCTCTGAGGAAAAGGGAGATGGTAAGAAGGACAGGCAGCAGCTTGTCACCTTATAAGCATTTTGAACAGAAAAGCGTAACAATTTGCGTTTGTTTTTCTACAAGCTACCACCAGTACCAACAAACCTTTAGTTTCCTCCTGTGACAAGTGGCGTTAGCCTAAAAATAGCCAGCAGAGCGCTTTAAAGATGAAGTTAACTTCGTGCAGCAGCGTTTTATCTGATCAACCGCAGAACTTACCTTCGTGGAGCAGCAGCTGCAGCCAGATAATCGCGATGATCAGCAGCATGACAAACGGCAAACAGAACCAGAAGAAAAGCAGAGGAAAGGTCAGCTCGTTCACCAGAGGAACCAGGGGATACCTCATGGCTTGCCTCAGGTTACGCTAAGTTTAGAACAGCTCGACTGCTCCCCTTCGTAACCGCCCTTGGATAACTCTCATTGCAGCGCTGGTAATCGCGAGGAGAGGAGTGATATGCCGGCAAAGGGGACAGCCCTGTGCTGGGGAGGGAGCAACAGGGATTAAATATGGGATAAGAACAACTGAGCAAACATCTGACTTGATTGGCCTTTCCCAGGCTGCTATTTAAAGGATAAATACAAGTTAGGAAGCTTTCGAGGCTTATGCTGAAACGGTTATGTTAAAACAGCTTATGTTAAAATAGTAGTTAGAGGTGTGTTCGTGTCTTTGGATATAGGGGAGGTAACCAAGGGCTTTGGCCACTTTGAGTAGCTAAGGTGGCTTTTGAGAAAGCAATAAAACAGAGTGAACCCTCCAGAGAGGTGTAGAGGATGAGCAGATAAAACCTACTTCTCCCAGGCTCTTCCACACAGAGCACAAATACATCCCATATATACTCTATTTTTAGCCTGTGCTGTCTATCTCCACCTATTAGTTAATCCTCTAGGAAAATAAATCTTTATATTTTAACTGCCTGTCTTCATTCCCTCCAAGAAGGGCAACCAGCACATTTCATAGGCTGTGTGTCTACAGATGTATTGCTTAAGAGTAAAGGAGTTCAGTAGTGAACAAAGCAGGAACCAGATATGTGACTTGATAACTTGATGTTCATCACGCTGTTTCTCCTTCAATAAAATAAAACCATTATCTATTGCTTACCTCACAGAGGGTTGTTTGGCTAGATTAATTGTTTGTGTAGCTCTCAGTAGAAGAGAGCAGTGATGTAAATGCACATTACAAATGATTGCATGCATTTAATGATTTTGCTCGTGAGAGTGTGTTTGTTTTCATGTAGTAACAGCCCCTTGAAATGAGCCTTTTAGTTCCAAGATCTAAATGAACTCTGCAAATTCTTATTAACTCGCATTAATAACACCTCTGCATGATAAAAGAAAGCTATTATCCCTGCTTTGTGCTTTGGGTAAACAAGTGAGAAAAGCCATTAATGCCCCGAGCTTCAAGGATGCTCAATATCTGAGTCCCTGTTTCACACAGTGGGGGTGGCAGGTTGGGGGCACCCCTGTAGATCAGGCTGTGAGTAGTTTGGCTACAGATGCAGTGCTGAGAGGGATGGAAAGGAGCTGAAGTTGTGATCTGCTTCATTTTCATGGTAAAGTGTTTCTCTTAATCATGTCACTGGAACTCATGGGGGTTCACGCTGGTGCTCACTGAGCTGAGCCGGCTCAGGAACCCCTTGTTGCCATGGCAGGATGGATCCCACCCTGTGAGCCCATCTCCCCAGGGAACAGGGGAGGGAAATAAGGGGGAAAGGCCCTCCCCATTTCCCATATCTCCAGAGGGGCTGGTGGGACAGGAGTGAGAGATGCCTGGGCTGTGTCAGTGACTTCCTGGGTGGGCAGCACAGCCCGGGGCTGCGGGGTTTCACCTCCACACAAGCCATAGCCACTGGGGAGGTTTCACAGTTCCAGTTTAAAGGGCAAGGGGGGCCCTGTGTGAAGGGGAGCAGGGGTATAGCCATCCCCCAAGTTGGTGGTGATATGCACAAAACGGGATTTGTTACCTGGTGTGCAACAAGCCAATAATTACACACTCAAGAGAGGCATCAATTGTTTATTTCAGAGCTGCCTAAACCTGGGTGCTCAGTGGTATTCCACAAATCAAGCACACCCCACTGGACTTTCTGTGTTATTATGTATACACAGAAATTCAGAGTTAGTAACTTTCCAAGTACAGCCCCATCCATTAGGATTGGTTGGTAATTTCCATGTGAGTTACATCACCACAGCCAATTTCTGTGCATTCCCTGGGGAAGGGTCTTTTTTAGTTTTACAATGAACATGTTCAGCTCTAGGACACATGGACCTTGAGTATTTTGCCATGTTTACATTGTATACATAGACATACATCAACATCTTGATTTACTACATCCCTAAAGCTTGTTATCTCCAGGATGTCCTTGACTAAGGGATGACCCTGCTGCCTGTTCCACTATTTACGTCTTTTTTCTTGCTCATTAGGCTGGAACGTATACAAAGGTCTTCTATCAAAAAATATCCTGATTTAAGATAAACTTGACATATTTCATCCTTGGGGTGCTGGTTGACAGCAGCTGAACATGAGCCAGGTGTGCCCAGGTGTCCAAGAAGGTCAATGGCACCCAGCCTGTCTCAGGAACAGTGTGGCCAGCAGGACCAGGGCAGTGATGCCTCCCCTGTACTGGACACTGATGAGGCCACACCTGGGTGCTGTGTCCAGTTCTGGGCCACTCAATTCAGGAAGGACAATATCCAGGACTGGATGTGGCACTCAGTGCTCTGGTCTAGTTGTCATAGTGGTGCGGGTCAAAGGTTGGACTCAATGATCTCAGAGGTCTTTTCCAACCCAAATGATTCTGTAAGGGATGCCAGTGGGTCGAAGTACGGGATTCTCCCCCTCCACACTGCTCTTGTGAGACTACACCCGGAATACTGCACACAGTTCTGGTGTCTCCAACATAAGAAGGACATGGAACTGCTGGACCAAGTCCCGAGGAGGCCACGATGTTGCTGAGGGCACTGGAGCACCTCCACTATGGAGACAGGCTGAGAGAGCTGGGGCTGGAGAAGAGAAGGTTGTGTGGAGACCTCTCAGCACCTTCCCAGTGTGTGAAGGAGCTACAGGGAAGCCAGCGGGGGGCTCTTCCTCAGGAACTGTGGTGACAAGAAAAGAGGGAATGGGTACAAATTGAAAGAGGGGAAATTTAGATTAGATATTAGGAAGAAATTTTTCTCTGTGGGCATGGTGAGGCCCTGGCCCACATAGCCCAGAGAAGCTGTGGCTGCCCCATCCCTGGAAGTGTCCAAGGCCGGGTTGGACAGGGCTTGAAGCAGCCTGGGATAGTGGAAGGTGTCCCTGCCCACGGCAGGGCGTGGAATGAGAAGACCTTTAAGGTCTCTTCTACGATTCTCTGTTAGCTGCCGCCTGTCCCACTGGTTAGGTCTCCTTTCCTGCGGATTAGGCTTGGAAGCACACAGAGATCCCGCATCGGAACTCCCTGATTTAAGACGATCTCCACATCCCTCACGCCTGGCGGCAGCGGCGCCCCCGGAACCCCCGTGCGCGGCCGCGTTCCCGGCCGGACGCGGGCGGNGCTGGCGGCGCGGAGCCGCGGGGCCCGCGGCGGGGCCGGCGCAGAGACGCAGGTGGGGAACGACCTGGGCAGCCCCGAGCCCCTGCGCTGGCTGCTGCGCTCGCCCTTCGACCGCAACGTGCCCGTCCAGCTGGAGCTGCAGGAGCTGCTCCTCGACCACGTCTTCCAGCGCCTCGGCGTCTCCTCGCAGGTACCGCCGGGCCGGGGCTGAGCCGCCCGTGAGTCGCAGAATGGTTTGGGTTGGAAGACACCTTGAGACCATCTCGGTCCATCCCCCTGCCGTGGGCAGGGACACCTTCCACTGTCCCAGGTTGCTCCAAGCCCTGTCCAACCTGGCCTTGGACGTTTCCAGGGATGGGACAGCCACAGCTTTGGGCAACCTGTGCCAGGGCCTCCCCACCCTCACAGGGAAGAATCTCTTCTTAGTATCTAATCTAAACTTACTCCCTTAAACTTACTGTAGGGTAATGCTCTTTTTACTAGTGTTTACTGACCACCTGCATACCCAGCTGTGTTGAGAGTTGCTTCTCAGACTACGAAGCCCTTTGCCTGCATAACACCACCAGTTTGAAAGCTTTACCCAGTGTGGGACCAAACTTCCACTGGTTTTCACTCGCATTTCATCTCCTCATTGCATAGATTTTGGTTACTTAGATTTTTAATAATTAATATATGCTTTTAAAAGTCCATTCTCCTCCACCATTTGGAGTTTATTCTTTGATTGAATTAACATTAACATCCTTTTCACCCTTTTAAACACTAGATATAATTTAACTTCAATGATTAATAACCTGCACGTAAAGTGCTTTCTCATGGTCATTTTGGAGGAGTTCTTGCTGGTGCTTAAAAGAAGAAGCAGGGATAACTAACCCTGGATTTTCCCTTCATACCTTTGTATTGTTCTTTTCCCTTGTGTCTCCCAGGGTTGTGTGGATCACCCAATTGTCCTGACAGAAGCAGTTTGCAATCCTCTGTACTCAAGGCAGATGATGTCCGAGCTCCTCTTCGAATGCTACCAAGTGCCAAAAGTCTCGTATGGAGTGGACAGCCTGTACAGCTTCTACCACAACAGAAGGCAGAACTGGCCCTGCAGTGGTTTGGTGATATCCTCAGGCTATCAGTGTACACACATTTTGCCAGTCTTAGAAGGCAGGTGAGTTCTTGGTGTCTTAAGTCCAGTGCAGCCACTGACTTTTCAAGTGATATAAATACCTGTTCCTCCAGCACTGAGTATTCCGGCCCAGCACTATTAACTCGTATCAAGTCTTCATTTACACTGATCAGTTAAAACCACGTCTGCAGATTTCACTAAATTCTGTTGAGTTTTGAAGTGAAGAAGCAGTGCTGCTCTTGTAAATGTTGTATTTTAGTTGCTGTTCATGCCTTGATGTGTGCTTTCAAAAGGAGAAGGGGATATCTGCCCCAAGTGAAATTGGGCATTGAAAAACATATGTTAGGTTTTAAAGCAGCTTTGGGACAAAGTGAAGCACTCTGTGTGTCAGACTTCTGCATTGCTTGAGGCTTTTATCATTCTGGTTATTCTGCTACATTGTTCTACTTTTGCTTTTTTCTTTTTCTTTTCTTTTTTAATCCTTACTGCAGGACATGGCTTTATTATATCTGATAAATGCTTCAAATTTTCAAGGTTTACACCTGCCCAACCGCGAAATGTTACAAAAGTTAAAAAACTAATTTTAGCTCCGGTAACCATCACTTCCCTTCTTAAAACAAAACATTTCCTTGCTGTAGCCAGAATTAGTTAATATTTGGGGGTTTTTTTTAAAGCAGAACAGGGCCTTTCAGAAAAAGTAGTAACCAAAGCAGTGATTGTGCTGGTGTGTTAGATTCTCTGGTAACTGAGCCTTGAAATATTTACCTGTGAATATTCATCTCCAGAAATTAAATAATTGGGGGGAAAGCAGGGGCTTTCCTGTGGATTCCCCCAGTGTCAGCTGTGTCTGTTTGCATTTTGAGGCTGGATGCCAAGAACTGCAAGCGCATTAACCTGGGGGGGTGCCAGGCTGCCGTGTACCTGCAGCGGCTGCTGCAGCTGAAGTACCCCGGGCATTTCGCAGCCATCACCCTCAGCCGCATGGAGGAGATCCTGCACGAGCACAGCTACATTGCAGAGGACTACATAGAAGGTAAAACCAGCTCTGATTTACCCAGAGATGATGTTCACCCACTGTTTGTCCTCTACACCCCTTGTTTTCAAGTTGGTTCGAATTCTACCGGAATTATTCCACTGCTGTTTTGCTTTCTTTGTGGTAACCTGCCTCATCCTTAACAATGGTTTAAAATTTAAAGTTAAGACAGACTTAAAATTGAACTACTACCGAAAAAATCTGTATTAGTTCAAATTTCTCTGTGAATGAAAATTGGTATGGTTTCAGAGGAAAAGAATATAGAATGAGGTTGTTATTTACTTTATACTTCAAAAAAACCTTTAAATTGGTTAGGATGTCTGTGTTTCTTATCTGCTTTAAGGTTTCCAAAATTCCACAGGACATTTCTCGTGGCTTTTTGTGAATTAAATAAGTTTTAAAATTTCCATGGCAAATGTCATCACAAGTAGTGGCTGAAGAAAAGTGTTTTTTAAAATTGGTCACTTGTGAATGAGCCTGCAACAGTCCTGAGAAATGTGTGAGAGCTCTCACTTCCCTTGGGCAGAGGGAAGAGACTTCAGTGTGCATCTTGCACTCCTTAGTACTTGGTGTTTCCTGGAGATGAGAGCACTCAGAGCCACTGACACTGGGTGTGTGACCTGAAGGCAGTGCTCAGAGTGGGTAGCCAAGCACGGGGACAGCTGCCAAGAGGTGACAAATTTCTAGACTGGACTATTTTTGCCTTCTTTCCTCACCTTTCATCCTTCACGTGGGGCGTGCGCAAGACGCAAATCGTTGTTTTGGCCTGACAGAACAGTTCTTTTGCTTTCCAAACACCCAGAGCTGCAGAAGTGGCGGTGCCCAGAGTACTACGAGAACAATGTGCACAAGATGCAGCTGCCTTTCTCCAACAAGCTGCTGGGGAGCACTGTGGCATCGGAGGAGAAGCAGGAGAAGAGGCAGCAGCAGCTGCGGCGGCTGCAGGAGCTCAACGCGCGGCGTCGGGAGGAGAAGCTGCAGCTGGACCAGGAGAGGCTGGACAGGTTGCTCTATGTGCAGGTAATCCTGCAAAGTTTTCAGCCTGGTGTCCTGGGAGGAGAGCAGGCTGACCTCAGAGCTTTATTAGAAGGTCATAAATCATTGTGAAGAAGCTGTGACTGCCCTGTGTGTTCCCTGATACGAGCTTGCTGAGGTTACTTGCAAGATAACAGGGAGATATTATTGATGCAGGGGATGCTTTCAGCTTCTGAACAGCACTTCTTTTGGGAAATACTTTAAATGCTGCCAGAGTGTGCACATCAGAGTATCTGGTAATGAAAACAAGGTGTCTGTGCACGCACAGCTGACGGGTAGCTGTGATTGCCCTGTCTTGTTCATCACAGCCAGCTCTGATCTGTCTGCAGGAACTTTTAGAAGATGGTCAGATGGATCAATTCCACAAAGCTTTGGTGGAGCTGAACATGGACTCTGCAGAAGAACTTCAGTCGTACATCAACAAATTGAGTCTGTCTGTCGAGCAAACGAAGCAGAAAATCCTGCAGTCAGAGGTCAATATTGAAGTAGATGTTGTGGACAGCAAGCCAGAGGTATGATGTTTTCACCGAGTTAATGCTCATTTTATCTCTGAGAAAATTAAGTTTCTGTGCTTGAAAATCCCTTCAGACTTGAATTAATGAACTAAGCTTTTTCTTTAACACACTGCAAGTCATTGTTAAGTTGACAACTGCTTCTCTCTTTTCAGAGAGAATGTCCTGAGACAACCATCCTTAATCATCAGTAGCCTTCTATTAAAGATACAGGGGAAACCCTCAATCTTTTCGTTAAAAACAGTATTTGTTTTCCTTTCTGTTCTTCCCCTTCAGGTGCAGAGAGCTTTATGGTAAACAAACAACCCTGCCTTCCCTCTGGCTGTCTATTTTTGGTGCAATTAAGCAGCATGTTCTGTTTTGTTTACTTGAAAGATTGATTCTGCACTTGGTTGTTGGAGTTGTCTTGCAGATGAGAAGCTCCTTGTCTGCTTTGCCAGACTAACACAGGCCCAGCACACAGCAGCTGCTGCTAAGGGGTAATCTAAGGCTGTTCATGCATGTGCTTTTAATTGCCTTTCAAGTCACATAAGGCAGAGTTTTCTTAGCTGTATCAGCCTTTGTTCAAGGAAAAGGTAGAGAGAAAACCAGAAAATCGAAGCATAAAGGAGAGATCCTTATTTAGGTTGCCCAGAGAAGCTGTGGCTGCCCCATCCTATGGAAGTGTTCAAGGCCAGCTTGGAGCAACCTGGTCTAGTGGGAGGTGTCCCTGCCCATGGCAGGAGATGGAACTGGATGAGCTTTAAGGTCCCTTCCAACCAAACCATTCCGTGATTCTATGATTATCAGTAAAGCTGTGTAGGAATCAGAATGACTGTCTTTCAGCAAAATCCAGGGAGATGAATTGTGGTAAAGAATCTTTCTGCCTTCTGTCAAAAGAAGGTATTCTAGTAAAAAAGAGAATTGAGAGATTATCAGCTACTTGTGATTTTTCTCAGTGATTGTGCCTAAGTTCCAACATGTCCCACGCTCCTCCTCTTTATGAAGTGTAATCTCAGACCTTGGAATAAATCCACAGCCTTGTTATTTGGTCTATGCCTTGTGAGAGCACCTACAATTATCACAGAATCCATTTGTAAGACCAAGTGTTCAGCTGAGTTCTGTGTATCTTTCTGGTTTTGTAGTTTTCCTTTTTTTTTTTTTTTTTTAAGATAGGAAAAGAAATGGATTTAACAAAGAGAGAAGTTCGTGTGACTGCATTTTTTGCTGTAACAATGAACACTGCTAAACTTTAATTTGAATAATTGCTCATGTTTACATGGATATAAAATAGATACTTAGCAATGTTTGAAGGCCTACTTTTAGCTCATCCTGGCATTGCAACAAATGTTTCAAGTTGAAAATAACCAAACCAAATATTTAGCAACAAAATCCCAGAGGTAACATTGTAACACAAAAATAAAGAAAATTAGAATGCTTCTCCTACCTCACAACAGGAGTCCCGTAGGATTTTGAGGGATGCTTTTCATTAGGAAACAGCTTCATGTCTGTGTAAAATAAAAGCGGGTTTGGTGCATCCTGTGAGCAAATAGTAGACAGTTGAAATGGTCAAAAATTGTGTGGTGGCTTTGTAGCTAGCAAATATTTGTTTTCCAGTCCCACATAAGCAAAATAGGGAATTTAATGGTAATTACAGAGCAGTTAGAGGTGCTGGGAGGGCACCAAGTTTTAACCAATATAAATTTAACCAGTATAAAAAGCTATTTTACTAAGTTTTAGGATGTTATTGTATTTAGGGCAGGGCTGCCTGAATCCTGGCAGTCAGCCTGGTGACTGAGGCCTTGATTTCTGAGCTGGCATTGTGGTAAATTTATTGAAAGTGTTTGATTTTTGTGCTTTGAGTGAATGTCTGTGTTTTCTGGGCATATTTGGATTCAGGCATGTTAAAAAGCTGAGATTTGAGGAAACTGGCATTGAGTTTTCCCAACGTGTCACCAGAATTGAAGTCACACCTGAGCTAACCTACCATAATATACCTGCTCTGTTTCCAGACTCCTGACTTGGATCCATTGGGCAGTGAACAGTCCCTGGAGGATGTGGAGAGTATTAATGAGTTTGAACCTTTGTTTGCTGAGGAGCAGCCTGAAGTTGAGAAGCCTGTTGCTGCAGTGCAGGTTTGGTTCCTATATCTACACCTCGTGCCAGAGCTTGCTGCATCCCAGTTGTCCAGCCAGTCTGCTGACATTTCTCCTCATGCAAACATTGCTTGCCTGCTCTTGGAAGAGATGCTTAAACTCCCTGAACAGGACATTGAGAGAAGAAGTCCTTGCAGTCTTATCTGCTGGTTTAGGAAGAGGATATACCCACTTGGCTCATTCTGCAGGCAGTACCTGTTGTAGCAGTGCTGTGTTATGAAGGAAAAAAAAGCCCTGCTCAAGTGTTCTTGTCTGTGACCCATAGTCTGATATCCTAGTGGACACAGCTTTCAACTTTTGAGGTTGAGCCTTAAGATTGAGTGGCTCTAAGCAGGATAAATTATAGGAAAAGTCCAGCTTCCTTGGCCTTTTGGACCCTTTAACAGCATGCTGTTTCTCTGTGAGAGCATTACCATCTTTTTCTGTACAGAGTTGTTTGGAAACTTTGCTTGTTCTAGAATATTACTGGTTTTTAACATAATCCCCCACTACTTGTCAATCTTTTCAAAGCCCGTGTTTAACCTGGCAGAGTACCACCAGCTTTTCCTTGGCACTGAAAGAATCAGGGCTCCAGAGATTGTGTTCCAGCCTTCCCTGATAGGAGAAGACCAGGCTGGCATAGCAGAAACCATGCAGTATGTCCTTGAGAGGTGAGTTTACAGACCTACTTACTTCAGACAAGCTACTCTTCTTTTGATACCAGCTTTGGAAATGCTGGTTCCCTACCAATAACTTGAGAAAACATGTTGAAATAGTTCTTTTTGGTGGGGTCAAGCATTGCAGGTTAGATGTGTCTTCCTGTTCTGAAAGTCACAGGTAACTCTGCTTGTCCTAAGTCAGTGGATCTACAGTTTTTTGATCAATTACCCCATCAGTGAAAAATGTTTGAGCACACCCCTCCAAATATGTGTATTTATAAATTACAGGTACTACTAAACTAATGTATTATGAACATTTAAAAACATACACAAAAAAACAAATTAAAAAAAGATGAGATAAAGGAGAAATAAACACTATTTAAATTTATTTATCAGTGGTGCAAAAAATACCTTCTTCCTGCATCCTTCTGATTGTCTAGCACAGGCCCCACTTTGGAGATCCCTGGTCCAACTTGTTACAGAGGGAAACAACAAACCCTTGTAAATACCCATCCCATGTAACAGTGAGCTGGCAGACTCTGGCTTTGGGAGACCAAGAGCAGATGTAATATTTTAATAAAGTTATGATATAGGCACAATTGCAGGACATTTCTAGACAAATTACCTTTGGTAAAATGTCACCCCTGAACTGTATGAACATAGGAGACCACATTTTCTGAAGGGCAAGAATTCCAGCCCTAGAAAGAAGGGAGAAATCCAGCTGTTGATTTATGGGATACTGAATGCTTTCAGGATTTTCTTCTACCACCCCCTGAATTTCCACAAAAAAACCAAAAGTTTTTCGTGCTAGGGAAGTGAAGGAAGTTTCTCAAAGTGAATCCTGGCACAAGATATCAGTATTCCCCACAGCTGTTCCAGTTGATAGGAGAGATGTCCTTGGGGAAAGGCTGAAGTTGTTCTTGTTCTTCATAGGTACTCAAAGGAACAACAAGCTGTTCTTGTCCAGAATGTTTTCCTCACTGGTGGAAATATGATGTACCCTGGACTGAAAGCCAGAATCCAGAAGGAGCTCCTGGAAATGAGGCCATTCCAGTCATCCTTTCAGGTGTGTGTATTGACATGTTTGTGTGAACAGCCTGTTCTCCTGTGTTCAGAGGTTACTGGGGTTGGGTGAGGTGCAGAGCAGGTGTACTTAGGGCATGGGCTTGGAGAGTGTTTTATCACAAGACATTGCAAACACCTTATTTGACCTGAGAAGGTGCAGGTTAAGCAAAGATACAGTTGCTCTTTCTGAAGACAGCATAGAGAGTAGGGAAGGTGCCTTGGGAAAGGAAAATCTTCTTCTTCTAGAAGACCATGCACACAAAAGCATGTTTGGCTGGAAATTTTCAGATTGATTTCTGAGGAATTGATCCCAAGGTGAAAACACACTTAAACCCATTCCTAACATTACTCTTTCTGAGAGACACCGAGTAATCAGCTCAAACTTCTGAAAATCAGTGTTTTGTGTCATATACCAGTGTGATCAGGGTAAAAAGGGCTTTTTCCTCCTGTGCTTAATCGACGTTGTTGTCCTGTTTTCCTTCCATGCAGGTTCACCTTGCTTCCAGTCCCGTCTTGGATGCCTGGTACGGGGCTAGGGACTGGGCAGTGGAATACATGAACCGTGAGGAAGGCTGGATAACCAGGAAGGACTATGAAGAAAAAGGGGGGGAATACCTCAAGGAACACTGTGCTTCCAACGTCTACGTCCCCATCCGCCTTCCCAAGCAGGCCCCACGGACAGCGGAGGCGTCAGCGCCCAGCAGAGCCTCGGGCACAGGGAACCCCTGCGAGCAGACATAGCCCTGTCCTGGGCACCGACAGCTGCAGGGAGGAGTTCCTGGAGTGCAGGAGGGCAGAGCTCGGCCCAGCCCCGCTGGCTGCTCGGGAGCACTGAGATCCCATCCGGGCTGGGGAGTTCGGGATACACCGGCACGGCCGGAGTGCTCGGTGCAGCTCACACGCAGCAGCTCGGGGAGAGGGAAACACCCTCTTGGAAACTGTCACAGTAAGACTCAGGGATTTTGGAGAGTATATGTTTTATAGGTTTTTTAAATTGAAAGAAATGTCCTGGTTTTATATTGCTTTTGTTGCGGCTGCGCTGTACCGAGCGAGGCAGCCCAGCAGGTGTCCCCCTCGCTCGTCGCACGATCGTCTGTCGGGACATGTCGGGCAGGGCGTGCTGCAGGACACCAGAGGGGCTGAGCTCGGCCTCGCCTCCCGAGACCTATTGTTCCATCTCCTTCCTGCTACACCCGTTCTGCGAAACCACCACCAAATAAGCAGTGAGGTTTCGGGTACTTCTTGTCTTCACTGATGTCAGATATCAATGTCTTGGTTGAAACTGGAGACCTGGTCACATAAAGACACAACCCTCCAAAAGCACAGTCCAGAGGCACTGCCAGGCCTTGTGCAGCCCTTGAGAGGTTTTGCAGGCTGAGCAGGGCAGCTCTTTGATGGGACTTTTTGATCCAAAGTTGTTTTAGGAATAAAGCAAAGCTTTTTGCTTTACCACTAACGTATGTGTTTCAGTGATTTCACCTCTTTAAAGCAATAAGGATGGATTTGAGTGGTTGTGCCTTGCTTAAAAACACAGGTTTGCAGCCAGGCCCCTGTCCTGCTGTACATTGTGCTCCAGCTTAAATTTGACTGGGGATTCAGCTGTCACACTGAACAACTTGCTGTTGCTTTCCCAAAAGAATAATCCTTACTGAATGCTGAACCAAAGCCTAAGGAGACTCCATCACTTTGGCAAAAGCTGGAAAAGGTGAGATAATGGGGAAAATACCCAGACCCTAACAGGTATAGAGAAGGTGTAGAGGTGTTGATTTACTGTCCCCAAGGGCTGCAGGGCATCAAGATAAGTTGCCATCTGGCAGATTCAAAGCAAAAGACATGAGGAGCTTAGTGGTGCTGAAGTTTGTTGCCACAGGATGGGATACACACATTTTTGGATTCAAAAAGTATTGCCTAAATCTACAATTTAAAAAAAAAAGAGAAATCTGTGGTCAAATATTGAGGTCTCACCTGTGCACTGAGTGTTCTTCAGAGAGCCCGTGAGGGAAGGGTTGTTGCAGACCTGCTCTCCCACGGTTCCTGTTGGGATACAGGTCTTGGTGGCCTTTGCCTGCTCCTCACGGGCTGTTGGGCAGGGGAGGAGAAGGGAGCTGACTGCCTCCAGGTGACCTCAAGTTTGGATTATTGATCCTATCCCTGGTTGCCTGGAGGCAGTTTTTAGGACAATTAAGGGAATTCTATGGGTGGTAAAGAATGTGGAAAAACACGCTGTGCTGAAACCAGCCAAGTTACATCCCAACATGTCTTTTCTGATCTCAGTGTCAGTGACTTGGAGTGGAATAAATGATGTCCCATTGCTATTTGACCCCTTTCTGACCCATCTTTAGGTACTCTCATACTCTCTCATACTCAAGGTATGGAAATTGTTCTGATACTTGGTGTTGGCTGCTAAATACATAAATCTGTTGTGCATAAAACTGTTCCAGAATGAGGGCCTGAAAGGGCATCTGTAATGCATGATTATATGACTTCTAAGTCTTTGGCCAAATTGTGCCAGCCACTTCTCTTGCATTAATTCAAAGCAGAGCTGTCTAATTCTGTGCAGAGGTGCCAGAGCAGCTGATTAAACAGCTTTAAGGAAGCATAATTTTATAATCTCCTGAATATTAGCTGTTAATTTGTTACTTTATGCCCACAATAGCTGGAGTAACTGATGAACTTGGACAAGGTGATCACTGTCACAGGCTGTTCTGAGTGTGCTGGTGGCCATTCAGGTGCTTGGAGCAGCACCATGAAAAGCATGAACACTGCAGAATGGGGTGAATTTTTACCTATTTCAGTTCAGTTTCCTGGTAATGATTTGCTGTGGTGCTGGCAGGAGAAGAAGGAGTGTGTGGTATTTTGGACAGCAGTGTTGGAGTCCTCGTGGATCTTCACCGTTGTGACACTTGTGGCAAGGTTTTCTCATCCCCATGTGCAGAAGAATTTGGTTGTTTTCCATGTAGCTGGAAAGGGGCTTGGACTGTTTCTCCTCTGTGTTGGTTTATGCCCCCTGAGAGGGGAACAGGCCAATAGGCACCTCCTGGGCTCCTTTTTAATGGGACTTCTGCTTGTGTGAGGAGCAGTAGGAGGAAAAATAATCCTCCTGTGGACAGGAAAGTTGAAGTGCTGCTGTGAGGGCCTTGCCAAGTGATGGCAGGGCTGCAGTTGAGTGAGCTGCTGTGCCAGCAGCCTCAGAATCCTCGCTGTGTTTATCCTGGCAGGTGTCCCACAAGCTGACCCACTGCAATTGCCAGTTCTGAGATGGTCGAGTGGTTCCCATTTGGTCCTCAGTAAATTAAGTTCAAAGCAACCTGTAACCTTGTTACACAATTCAGTTATCCCCCAATTCAGGTCAAGGAATACAAAAGTACGAGTTGCAATTTCACAGGAGTGGTGAGTTTGGTCTATTTAAAAGAGAGCTCAAACTGGGTCCCACCTTTCACAGGCTCCCTAAGACCTGCTCTGGGTGGAAACACCACGTCAGTGAGGAGCCCTGGAGACTGAACAACCATCACGTGTCCCATGTCCCAGATTTCCTTTGGAGCTGCTGACGAGCCTCGCTTTGGGGCTTCGAGGCTTCTTACGCTTCCTGTGCCACAGCGACTTCAAACACCAACCCTTCTCTGCTAAATCTCTGCTAGGACACCAAGATTAGAACTCTCTGCTCCAGTTATTAATCTCTGGAATACTTAATGTGCTGTGTAAGACAGCATCTTGGAAGAAAGAGAAGAAGCCCATGAACTGTCACTTAAAATTGAGGATTATCCCTCCGGAGACAGCTCGCAATGATCCTCTGGCAGTCAGTCATAAACCACAAGTTTTGAAGCTTGTGTGGGATGAGCAGGGGAGGGGAGAACGCTGTAATGGATTTAACATTATCCCCAAAGTCATATGGTGGGATTTCCACGCGGTGGTTGGGAACGCCGGGCGCAGAGCAGCTGTGCTGATTCCCTTTGCTCACTCCCACTGCTCTGTGCAGGAGTGAGCCGGTCCCTGAGCATCAGCTT
Source organism: Ptilonorhynchus violaceus (assembly GCA_013397565.1). NCBI lineage: Eukaryota > Metazoa > Chordata > Aves > Passeriformes > Ptilonorhynchidae > Ptilonorhynchus > Ptilonorhynchus violaceus. Next base: position 1,134,293 of record VZRJ01013171.1, read on the forward strand.
CCACAGAACTCGCTGTTAAATGGCTCAAACCCTGGGCATGGTTTGCCAAGAGTTTTTCAGGCTCATTTCATTCCCTCTTTTCAGGCACTCAGCTTCCTATATCTAGTTGACAAACACCTCTTCCCCCTCGTTGTTCATCACACGAGCTCAGCCCTCATGTCAGCAAAGTGTCATAGTTTCAAGGGATTTTTTTTGTTGTTTATTTTTCGGTTATATGGCCTTTTTTACATCCTTAGGGGTCTTTTCTTCCTCTTTTTGAGCAGTGCACTTGATTCCCATTTTCTAATGCAGCAGAGACCATGATGAGAGAACCATTTTCGTGGATTCTGCGCGTAACAATCCATGGCTGTTGCTCTGCCCTCGGTTCTGTGCCCCAGCAAAGCCAACCTGAGAGTGGTGCTGGCTGAGGCTTTCACAGAGTGCACAACTCTTCCGGGGAAGGGGGGAGGTCGAGTAAAACCATGGAGACTTGGTCCATCTGTGCTTAATGCCCAGTGTGCCAAGTGGAAAGATCTTCAAACTACTCATTTCCTGAAGCCAGCAGACGTCTCAGGTATGGTGAGAATCACTCCAGGCAGGTATGCTTTTGTTTTTAAGCAATTGCTGTTCCCCACTGTCAGAGTATGAAGCAAGCTGGATTTATGGTCTGACTGAAAAACTTTCGTGCTCTAAAAATTCTTGGGTTTAGTCAGGAGAGCATTTTTTAGCTTTTAAATTATTTCAGAACTGGGGAGAAGTATGAAGCAACTTCTCCCTTCATCTGACAGGAGGTAAATATGCAGTGCTGATGGGGAAAGCATTTTTATGTTTTCAGTGATGTTCTGTGAAGGCATCCGAGTTCCTGTGCTTCCAGTAGCCAGGCTGTTCCATCAAGAGGAAGCTCATCCCCAGACAAGCTTGTGGCAGGTCTTCATGGACAAATGAGCTTCACGACACGCAAGGAAAAAGTGTGGCTTTATTCAAACCTGTGTCGAATGAATTCCAGAGAGACCTTTGGAAAGCATCTGAGCTCCTTCTGCTTGAGCTACTGGGGAATATAGTGGGTGATAGAGTATTGGATAGCAGGGAGACCACGGTGCATTGGGAGCCTTCCTTATTTAGGTGAAGGGCAAGGGTGCATGGTGGACCTCTGGGTGGGAGAAGTTTTGAGGGGTGGTGGCAGCCTGCAGCCCCCAAAGCCTCAAAGCTGCTGTGGTGGCCCTTTCCCGAGTGCCCTGATGCTCAGGAAGGTTAGGAGGCTCTTGGCTGCAGCAGAGGCTGATTTTCCTCCTCTCTAAACTATCACCCTGTTTCTGCACCTCTCCCTGGAGCACACTCCATGCTCCTAAATGGGTCCATATGCCAAGTGGGAAGAGTGTCCTGCACAAGCTTGGGAGGCTGGGAACTCACTGCCTTGTCTGAGCTTGCTGGGAAGCGAGTTCCAGTCTGTGCAAACAGTTTTTGGGTAGTCTTATCTTTCCACTAAACATTTTGATGTGGAGATTTTGTTCTTCGGGGTGTTTTCACTCCCTTGAAAGGGGAGTAGTAATAGGTGAGATTATTCTGCCTCACTGGCACTTGTTTCTGCACTTGAACAGCAGCCCAGCTGCGTCCAGATAAGGAACTGTCCTGTTGGTCTGATCTTCCTGCTCTGCTTTGAGGGCTTCACAGGGCTCCTCCACACAATTATAAATACCTCAGTCACTGCTAGAATGGTCAGAAGTCCCCTGTGGCACACAGGCCCCTGTTCCTCAGGGTGACCTCCCTGTCACCCCCCTCACCTTGAGCACCAGCTGCCTTTCACTGTTTTGCCTGCCACACTGAGATAAATCCACCTGATCTAGAAGCCATCAGCTAATAGACTGTCAGTGCTCCAGGGGCAAAATGCCTTAAGGAAGTCCCAAACTGTTTTCTTGGACACATCCAAAATGACATGTCACTCACTTAAACTTAGTTTTGTGTGCCTTGGGTTGAGCATGTGCATTAGCACAGTGCTCCTGGCTGGCATTGCTTCTCAGCTCTGGGAAATGCATTTCACATCCTCATCCTTAGATCAGTTTGTTTTTCCCCACTCTACAACTTGGTAAAATTATACCCCACTCCTCCTCTCACCCCAGATTCCTGCCACATACCTGGCATTCTTTCATCCTTAATGAGATGAAGGAGTGGGGGATTTCGCCCTCCTGGAATTTTAGAGGAATACTAAGTGGATTTCTTATGAAAAGCCCCATTTAGAGTACGAATCTCCCTGAAAGATAGTCCATGACAGCAAACCTTGCTTTTGCTGCTAATGGTGAACAGGGTTTTTAGTTCCCTATTCAATAAGTACTTTCTGCTTGGGCCTTGTTGTAGGTATTGGCATTGATGGAGACCCTGTTGGAGCAAACTCCTGGTGGTGTGAATGAAAAGGAGGTTTGCATCCTTGCAAAGGTAGATGGGGACACCAGTGGAACTCCTGCTGCAATGTGGCCAAACTCTCCATATAGACAGGACACCATAAAGGTGGTTAAGTCAAAATAGTTTTCATCCAGACTCGGTCATCAATTTCCCTTAATAAACATAAAGCTGTGTTAGATAAATGGTTCCCCCAGCCTAGCCCTCGAAGTGACCTCCAGGAGATGTTGAGGGAGGAGTACAAGCATAGGAGCAGTGTGATATGTGTGTTAAACAGGGAGAGGATGGTAAATCATTCCAGCTGGTGAATGCTGCGTAGCCAGGGAGACATGGGAATGCAGTGTTGCTGGGAATGCAGTGTTCCTGGAGATCCAGTTTACCTGGGATCCATCACGGAACTCTGCCCTCTTACCTGTGCTGAAAGGACGTGTCCAATGTACAGAGCTCCAAAGATGATGATTTTGGAGCAGCAACACCACGCTGGACTGTGAGCATCACACCGGCGTGCTGGGCTGGGGGTGTTCCTGAGCCTGCAGCGGAGCAGCTGAGACAGCCCCAAGCTGTGCTCCAGCAGTGAAGGGCTGGGACAGGACACAGCCAGCCCGGCTCTGCCTCCTGCTTTGGGACAGGGGCTTTGCTGGGTTTCTTTCATCCAGCTCTGCAGTGGCAGAGGGCCACGGGCTGTCCTCGCTGCCGAGGAAACAATGGAGAGGAAGGCTTTGATTCCAGCGGTGATGGACACCCTCCCGCTCCAGGGTGGTGCCGATGGAAGGAACTGGGGGCTCGGTTATTTGCTTTTATCCTTTGTTAAGCACCGGTGGCTTCTTGTTTTGGGACCCGCTGTGACTCCTCTGTAGGTTTTATTTGTGCTCTTCGGCTGACGTGGTTGGCAGGAGGCCTTTGATATTCAGCCCCGGGAGCGTCCCCTAGCCTGGGAACGGGAAGAGCTGAGCCGGGCTGTCCTCAGGCACATCCAGCCCGGGAACAGGGGCTGCTGTCCCGCTGCGGTGGCACCACACATCGCCTGGAGGGGAGAAATCAGTCACACGCCATCGTGGGCTGTCCCCAGGGTGATGCTTTGTGCCCTCTTCAGCCACAGCAGCGTCTCTTTTCAGCAAAAAATGTGGCTGATAGCAGTGGGTGGAGAAGATGCAATTGGACATTTATGGGAATTCGTGGAGTTTTTCTAGGAAGAGAAGAACCAGGAGGATACAGAGCTTTTGCACTGGGTTCATGCTGCAGGTTCATGCCTGGGAGAGCTGGGGGGTACCCAATGTGTGTGATCCAGGGAGCTTTGTTCACGCCTCCGGTCCACAAGGGCTGCACTGAACTGGGGCTGGAAGGGATGATTCCCCAGCTCCCGGGGGCTTGGCTTCCCAATGTGCTGTAAAACTTACACATCCATGCCTTTTGCCATAGTTCTGTTCACAGGAGGCTGTTTCTGCCCCTTGCTACTCAGATCCATTTGTCTGGGTATTGAGTGAAAACAACTTCTATAACGATGCAAAAATGGAAGAAATAACTCATATTTATACCGCCCCTGAGCCCAGTCTTTTGAATGCTTATTAGAAATCCCAGTGAATAGTGTTTTTCACCACGTAACAGATTCCCCAGGCGGCAAAGATGACAATTCCCAGAAGCCATAAACCCCTTGAGCGTGTTTACCCAACTCAAAGTGCACTTTATAACGTTATATCACCTTCAACCCACTCTGCAGTTTTACATGCTGGGACTTTAAATAGGTACAAGCCCTGGTTGTGCTGTGTGTCTTACAGGGAGCTTGGAAATGAGTCTTTAATTGTGAATTTAGGAGCTGGGGATGGCAGTTTTACAAGCGGTGTCACTTCAGTCGCGGGAGCCAGCAGCCACCAGCAATTGATTTTATCAGGTATCAAAGTGCACCCTTACACTCTGGGAAGCAGGGCTCAGTGAGGGGTTTTATCTCAGCCTCTGGGCTTTATGGGGAGGGGTTAAGTAGATGGTCACTGTTTCAAGGAGAACTTTCAAGTGCTCTCCAATACCCCTCTGGCAGCAGGGACTGAGCTACAGAGCCACGTGGGAAGTGGAGCTGGTTCACATGGGAATGTCCCTGTTCTGTAAGAAGTGAATATCAAGAAAACAACAAAAAAATTACCCCTGGAAACACCACTCTTGTGATTTTGAACCCAAAATAGCAGTTTGGTGTTTCCCATAGAAGGAACCCTCCGTGACTGGCTCTGAGCAGCCACAGCGACCATTTCCTCTTTTTCTTCCTCCTAGGCGGGTGTTTGAGCAGCTCCGGCCCCTGAATTGAAGGAAGTGTTTTCCTGAAATGCAGACAGAAATGCTCCTGGGTTTTCTGGCTCAGGAAATCACTCCTCAAATATGAGGCTGACTTTGGAGCCACAGACACCAGCAGTCCCTACCCGGCTGGTAGGAACCCAGGGAGTCCAGTCCTGTCACGAGTGACAAATTCCATTTCTCCTGTTTTGCAGACTTCGTGTCCTTGGCATATTTTTCCTTCATGAGCTTTGTCAGAAGATGCCCAACCAGGCTTCCCTTTCCTCTCTAAAGAAGGCACCATGGCTTAAATCTAGGCAAAAAAAAATACCTGGTATTTTATATTATTAAAAATATATATATTTTTTTAGGTGTCTTAAGATCTTCCTTGAAATTAAAGCAAAAGTATGTTTATTTTGGAAGTGTTTTGCCCCTTCAGGTTTCTGCTTGAAAATAAAAAGGTTGTACCTCTCTCAGTGTGGCATCAGTTTCTTCTGCGATGTATAATTTAAACATTTGGAACTTAAGTGCAAGCCTTTAATGCCATAATTTCTTAGCACCACTGCCACGACTGTTTAGACATAAAAGCCATTTGATTACAGCTTTATGTTAAATGGGGAACCATAATTAATATGATCATGTTTAATTTCTTCCTTACTGAACATAACGATAGAATTATTTCTCCAGAGAAGAGAGAGTTTCCTCAAATGAGTAAACGACAAGATTTTCAAAATAATTTAGCTGTTGGAAAGAGAAATTTAAGGCATTAGGTAGGATCAATGCAGGATATAAAATGCGGAGAACCCTGCTTGAGATGTGGAGAGAGAATCCCAGGGAGCTTCATTTCATGCCTGCCTCATCCCCCTTGCCTGGTGTTGCAGTTTAATTCCAGCCAACTTCTCACCCCATGGAGCCACTTTCTCCCTCTCCTGTGTGGTGGGTGAGAGAAAAGTGAGAAAGCTCATAGGCTGAGCTAAAGACAGTTTAATGGAGGAAGCACAAGCCATGCACACGAGCAAAGGAAAACATGGAATTCATTCCCCACTTCCCATGGGCAGGCAGGTGCTGGGCCATCCCCAGGAGAGCAGAGCCCCATTGTGTGGGGGGGAAGGCAAACTCCATCACTCTAAACACTCCCCTTTCCCGCTTTTCTACCCAGCTCTCTGTGCTGAGCATGATGCCACATGGTCTGGGATAGCCGTGGATTCAGCCTGGATCAGCTGTCCCACTTGTGTTCCTTCCCCACTTCTGGAGCACCCCCAGCCTCCTCACTGGGGGAATCCAAGTCCTCGACAAAGTGCAAGCCCTGCTCAGCAGGAACTAAGGCACCCCTGTGTTATCCACCCTGTGTGCAGCACAAACCCCAAACAGGCCTGCACCAACTCCTGTGGGGAAAATCAACTCTATCCCAGCCCAAACAAGTACCCCCAAGTACAGGTGGAGCAGCGGGATTTTCCCAGGCTGTCCCTTTTCTTCTCGGCACTGCTTCATGGAAAACACAGAATGAAAAGCCTTTAGCTATCAGAGCTCTCCACAAGGCATGCTCTGTTTTTAACTGCTCTCTCCCGTTTTTGCCTAAAATATATTCCCTAGCCACTTTGGGAAGCAGAACACGTGTAGAGAAGCAGCAATGACCCCCTGTCATTGCCAGCCCCTCAGTGGCTCTTCCCAGAGAGGCTCCTAAAGGCTTGTAAACCTGGGAGCCTGCACACACAGAGAGATTTTAAACTGAAAGGGGGTAGATTTGGATTAAATATAAGGAATGAATTCCTCCCTGCGAGGGTGGGGAGGCCCTGACACAGGTTGCCCAGAGAAGCTCTGGCTGCCCCATCCCTGGAAGTGTCCAAGGCCGGGTTGGACAGGGCTTGGAGCAACCTGGGATAGTGGAAGGTGTTCCCTGCCCATGGCAGGGGGTTGGAACGAGATAGATTTTAAGGTCCCTTCCAACCCAACCCATTCCATGATTGGATGACTTTCACCCATCTCTGAGTCCCTGCACATCAATGTCAGGCCCACCAGTGTGGGGGATGCTCTGGAAAGGTGCACTGGTGTATTTTTATAATTTGCACCTGTACAAACCAGGGTTTGATGGCTCCGTGCCAGCCATCCCGCCGTGAGTGAAGCAGCACCTGCAGCTGGCACTGCAAATGTCCTGGTGAATCCCACAGGGATCACAATCCCAGCACTGACACCTCCTCCCTTTATCTTCCTTACAGCACGTATTCTATCACCAAGTCCTTGAGCCTGGGAGCATTTATCTTCTCCCAGTGGAAATCCAGCACTAATGACTCCAGCAGGAGCAGGATGATGCAGCTGGAATGTGCTTTATCCACGCCCTGAGACGATGTGCCGCGGCCTTGTTCCCACATCACCCTTCACCCCTGCGCCACCATCCCAAATTTTTGGTGCAACGTAAATACATTTGTGCTTTTTCCTTCCACATGGCTGCACACTGACACCCCCATGTCCACCCCTCTGGAGGAAAAGGCCACTGTTACCTTTGTGTTTCAGGAACGCAGCATCATCGAGAGGGTGTTGAAACACCCTTGTGCTCAAGAATATGACCTTCAAATTATTTGCTTATTCTTCTGAATGTAGAGGGAGAAGAGTGTACATCAAGGCCTCTGTTACTGCAGGGTTGAAAAAAGAAATAAGTGCTTATTTCTGCCTGCAGTTCCTGCCTGAGCCATTCCCCAGGAGTACTTTGGTATTAAGTGTCCCTCCCAGATTTCTGGTGGCATTATAGCGATAATGGTCAATTAGGTGAACAGGGAAGGGAGGCAGAGTGATCCACAGAGATGTCAATTTTAACGCTAGCAGGACAGAAGAGAATTAATGTTTGCCCAGCAGAAAGATTAAGACCCTACCAGGGAAGGGAGGAAAAGGAAAAACTGGAAGCCTTTAAAGAAAGAACTACAGAAAATACTTAACACTGCTTTCTTGGGCTTGCCAAACAAGCCAAACACATTTTCACCTGCTGGCTCAGATTTGGCTTTTGATTCACAGTTATATAATGTGTTTTGCAGCCCACATTTTAAGCAGGATCTGATGGTAAGAGGATCCAGGGGCCATTGTATTGTCAGGGAGAGGAATGTGGCTTTGTGATAGAGGTGGGAATTTGCAGCAGGTCAGGTCTGGGCTGCTCAGGGATTAGGTCAGTATCAGCTCTCAATGTTGCCTTAAGGCAAATTGAATTTTTCACAGAAGAGTGAAAGATTAAGAAAGAAAAAAAACCCCCAACCCTGTAACTTAACTAATCACCTGCCACTAAATAAGGCACCATGAGCTATTCACCACCTCCACTCTGCTTTATGCATTACTGCAGTAATTACATGGCACATTTGGTTGGAGCATTTCTAATCCTTCCAGAATAAAAGGGATCCTGCCCAGCTGTGCCTGTGCTGTGCTGGTGGGTGTCTCTGAGTGCTTGGTGGTGGGCTCAGTTAGTGGGTGAGGGGTGGGCAGGCAGGAGATGAGCTCAGAGGGATGGGGATAATGAGTGTGAAGGGTGTCCAGCGGGGAATCAGCTTTATCTCACAGGGGTTTTATTCTCAGATGTGTGATTTCAGACATTTTGGGTCTGTGGGTTTGCATTTGCTGATGGCTGCTGTTGGAGAGGAGGCAAACAGGTGCTGCCTCCTCCAAAACAGGTACTGGGTCTCTGTGACTTGTTGCTTTTCCTTTTGGAGCAGAGTAACTGCAGTGATATCCCATCCCAGGTGCTCCCAAGGAGCCCTGTAACTCGTGTTAGACCCCTGGCTCACATCCCTGCTTGGCTTAATCTTGGTGGGATGGGTGAGTGGTGAGGGTGGGATTGGAATGCTGCTTTTGTAGGATGGATGTCTCTGGCTTCTGTCTCCTACTGAGCAGAGGTCCTTGCAGAAACCCTGCAGTGGCCACAGACCCCCTTTGCTCTGCTTAAAGGAGGTTCACTCTAGGTAAAACAGAGCTGGTTTTACACAGTAAACAGGACAGAAAGCTGTAGATATGTCTAAGACAATGCTCTCCTAACTCTTGGATAAAGACAAGGCTTAACGATGGCCCTGAGATGGTGTTTCCTCTTCTCCTCAGAGAAGAAGTCCCAAGAGAAGAAGGGAGGGGGAAGCATCTCACCAGGGATCACCAGCATCGGGACTGTTTCCCCATCTCTCTACTGACTGAAAATAATCTGTACCATGGAGTCTCCTGTATGATGCTCTGCTTTCCCTGCTCCTGGGGCTGTGGACTCTCTCTCCCAGAACCCCTCCCACACTCCTGCCTGGCCAGGCTGGGCTCTGGGACTGACTAAGGGGAGGAAGATGAAAGGGGAAAAGCCAGTTGTTGTCAGTGTGGACAACAGCCTGGTGGCCCTGCAGAGAAGCAAAGCCTCTATTGCACCAGCTTTGGCAGCACTGCTGAAAGCAGTGGCTGTTTCTCCCAGGCTCAGTGCCAGGAGCCAGGGACCTGTGCTCCAGTGGTGCTGTGGGTGTGCTCGGGCCTGGGCTGAAGTGAAGGATTCAGGTCGAGCAAGTCCAGCCAGGCGTGCCAGCAGCACTTTCCTTTGTGGCTCTGCCGGGTTTGCTGGGGATTTGCTGTGCCACTGCTGTCACCTGCATGGTGAAAGGGGGATGCTGTAGAGGACACAAATCAACTATTTGAGTTATTCTTCTGCTGGTGATGCTGGGTTGATCGATGCTGATGTGCCTGATCCTGGGTGTTCTTGGTGACACTCCTGTTTGGTGGCTGCCTTGGCATCAGCTGCTTGGAATTTGAGGGGAAGGGAATGAGTCCCCCAGTGGAGAATAAGTGGAGGGGTGTTGGCTGAGCTCTTGAAAGGTTAATGCTGCTCAGGGTTCATTACCTTGTGTGCAGTGCTAGAGCCCTGGGAACTTGAACAGGAGAATTTTTGGCTATTTTTATTAAATTCACAGCAAATGGAGGTGTCCAGTAGCACTGGGTGTGGTTGTCAGAGGACAAGTGAGGCTGTGACCCAGGGCAAGCCTGGGGCCAGCCAGGCTCACGCCTCCTGTGTGCCTCCACCTGGCATTTCTGGCTGTTCCTGCAGCCCCTCTGGGCAGGGGCAGGGCTCGTGCCTGTGCAGGGATAATTTAAGGGATCTTGGTTATCTCTAAATTCCAGGCCCAAGGAAACCACACGAACTTTTCCCTTCCAACGCTGCTACGTGCCTGAGTCGAGCTGAGGCAGTGAAAGCATCAGCTTTCCAGTTATAAGGAATTTATAGCAACCCATTAACTGCATTAATTCTTGTTTTAAGAAATGAAATGAGCTGCCTGCATGAATTAGCAAAAGGAAGCAGGAGGGGATTTTTCCCTATCCCTCCCTACACCTGTGAGTTGACCACGGTGCACCTCAACCCTGCAGTCCCTGTGCTCCCAGGGGAGCTCTGCAACAGCTCCCACCTCCAGGCAGCTCCCAGGGCTTTGTCCACGGGCTGGGACACGGTGCTGCCAGAGCCTGGCTTCCACGGTGAGCCTCAAAATCTGTGTGCTCTTGGCAGCTGCAAACAGACTTTTTTTAAAAGAAGTCAAACCTGAAACTTCAGTTACACTCTGTGGAGATATCTGTGTTTATAGATACACACACCTGACTGAGGATTTAAATCCTGTCTCATGCTAGAATAGGCAAGATTTCACCCCTTGCTCAGCAGAATTGGTATTTCAGGCATTGTGAGGAAATTTGTAAGTGCCCAGCCTGATAACAAGATGAGGCTTCTGTTGATATCTGTGGGAGCAGGCTTCAACCTTAATAATCATTGCTTTTGGATACCTTTCTTTTCCCTACTGTATTTCAGATTTAGATGATTTTTTTTCCCACTGTTTCATGGTCAGGGATAGTAATATCTCCTCGATACAAGGTACAGATATTTTAACATCAGGCTGCTGCAGTCCAGGTGTCACAATTATTTCTTAGAGTGTGATTTAAGGCACAGCCAAGAAAATAACTTTTCCTGTGAATACTCATTGCAGCTGTGAGTCTTCCTAGACATAAATCTGTGTTTCTGGTGACTTCACTGATGCCTCCCCCTCCATATGCCTCTAAAACACCATTACCAAGAAAATTTAAGACCTTACCAAAGAAGCTTAGCTATAGCATTTTGTGTCCTATGACATTTAGCATCCTGAAGTGCTGAGTCAGGGTTTCTGAGGAAGGGTTGAGTGGTTTAATCCCACGCCTGAAGGCTTTGGTGCCTGTTTTGAGAGGCTTCATCCCAAGCTGACAAACCTGGATGCAGAGGTCTGTTGGCACAAGGCAGACCAGAAGTCTCCCACTTTAACCAAGGCCAGTGTCCCTTGGGAATCACTTAGCACGGATGCCAAAGCATCTTCTCAAAACCAAGGAACAGCTTGGCCATGCTCCAGCCTGATGTAAGCCAGCCATGGAGGCAGCCATCCCAAATTCTCCCTACACTCTAATCTGCAGAATTGTGTTTCTCTTATGAGGATGAAAATGCTGTAACTCCTTAAGAAATTTAGACTACTCAGATAAACTGTCACAAATCCTCCTTCCTTTTCTTCTTCTCCAGAATAATCCTTCTCAAAAACCCCTGGGAAGTGAGTGGGGTTAGGGTAGAGTGTTTTGGTGAGGTTTGCAGAGCACTGGGGCAGGCAGGTGCTACTGTGAGCTCACCCCGTCCCTTTGGGGTCTGTTCAGTGCCACCAGCCCCCAGTTCAGGCTCTGCTGGTAAGCAGCACTGAGTCACTACACCATCAATTCTGCACTGAGCCTTCAAGAGAGCTCATTTCAAACATCAGGGCTTTATTTCTTCACCTGTGGGTGGAATTAGGAAAAAAAAGTTAATGCTAAGCAGTTATCAAAATTTAGAAGTGTCTCGTGTGCCTTGCAATGACTTTACCCAATGTCCTTTTACATTTCTAGAATGCCATCTTCCTTTCTGCACCTGCATTTTCCTGGGAACTCGAGCAGTGTGGTAGCTCTGTGTTTATGTCCTGGCTCCTGAGTGAACACCTCTAATGCTTTCAGGCTGAAATAGGGGTTGTTTATGTAATGTGAGTGGCAAAGGCTCCAGTTTAATAACTCCATCCCCAGTGCTGTGAGTTTTTATCTATCCAGTCTCCATTAGAGCAGCTGAATAACTGCATGGTTAAGTGTGGTTATTGTTAAACAAGCAGCATCAGCTGAAGTGGGGATGTGGGACATTGGTAGGAACTCAAAATGAAGCCCTCTGCACTCAAAGTGTCAGAGTGGGAAACTTCCAATTAGTATAGATTAGAAACAATTTTTTTCCTCATTTTAAATACTGCAGCATGGTGTATATTGTCATCATCACTTTTCTTGTTTCAGCTGTCATCTTGATTTTTTTTCTACTCATTAGGATCTCAATGAAAAAAATGGTCTTTCATTTGTTCTGCAGCAGGAACAGAGCTGGTTAACTGGGATACATGTGAAAGCAATTAGAAACATCTTGACCTGCAGGAGAATGGAGAGCTATGGTCAAGCTAACTGCTGAATGCACCAAGAAAGGAAAAAACACTCCTCTGCTTTGCTAAAAGCTCAATAAAAGTGGGAAAATCTGGGGTGTTACAAAATAAAACCCAAGTTTGGGGCAGGAGTGACTTGTGTATTCTCATAACCAGGGAATGGGGTTTGTTCTGTGTGTTCTGCTCTGTTAGGTTGTCTTGATACATCATTAAACCAGGTCTCAATAGCCTCAGGGGGAAAAAAAAAAGAATCCTGATGTTGCTTTTAGTGCTGTGTGTGTTGTGTAATACTGAATATTCAATTAAGGCTGGATACCTTAACCTTGAGTCTGTATTTCTAATGTCAAGGAACTTTGATAGAGGGCTGAGCTTCTGCTGCCTCCTGATGTGCCTTTTGATGCTGTTTAATTCTCATTCTCACTGTTGTTAAATGCTGATTATTTATATGTGAATTTCTGGATTTAAAAAGCAAAGGCATTATGTCCCCTTCTGGAAACACTGGATAGGTGTGACAGGCTGGACTGTGGTACCCTGGAGAACATAACATATCCCTGGATATTTGAATGCTGCTGCACCAGAGCTCAGTGTTTGCATGGTATCATCACTGTCAGGGCAGCTCACCAGCAAAGCCACCCTTCTCACAGAGGAGAAAGCCCTAAACATGGCATATCTGTGTTTAGATCCCTATAAACCAGCCCCTGACTCACAGCTGCGAGTCCAAGCTGCAGCTTTCCTTGCACATCCCCGCTCAGGCCCCGAGTCCAGCTCCGCTAAACCCGACAGGGCGACTTTCATCAGCTGTAGAAACTGGATCTGGCTCTGAAAGATGGACAAAGGCTTCTGACACTCCTGCTGAGGCTTTTATGCCTCCAGCTATCGAATGTGTTCTCTGCAGAGAGCAGCATTAAAGATGCATGGGCTGTCAGGATCGTTTCCCGGCGGGGCAGCGCTGCCGGGCGCGGAGCAGCAGCTCCAGCATTTGCAGTCTCCTCGTGCTCCTTTGCTTCCCAGATGGTCAAGTCCTGCTGACCTGGGGGCACCTCTGAAGTTGGGCCAGCCGGGTCCAGCTGCCTGGTACTCTGACGTAAGGACTTGCTCAGAGTCAGGGAGGGCTCGCTCCGGGGTGCTGGTCCAGGGAACAAAGTGTGTGGTCCCTCCAGGGAGAGGAGCAGGACCTGAGTGAAGGCACCAGAGCCATGGGAATGATTGGAGAGAAATTCCTGTGATTAAACCCACTTGGAAACTGCAATATGAAACTCCTCAGACAGCAGAAGCAGGGGACTGGGCAGGCTACGAGGCACAGCATGGCTGGTTCACCTCAAGGGTTAAGTGCCAGAACAAACCCAGGGCTTGGGGTTATGATTCCAGAAACGTGTTTGCAGTTTTGCTGTTCCAAAGGGTTCTGAGGCCAAGTTTCTCCCCAAGCTTGGATTAAGAAATACATTGCACAGTTGTGTATCCAAACAGAAGTGCCAGGCACACCCAGAAACCCTTCAGCTTGTCAAATACCTGAGTGCCACAGGGTATTTTATGGCCACATTTTCTGTGCACGTAGTGCAAACCAGATTATCGGACAGTATTTGCTTAAACTGGGGAGAAAGCTCACAGATGATGACAAAGCACTGATGAGTTTCAAGTCCAGTGCACAGGAGATATTTTAATTAATTCCAATCAATGGCTGCCTAATAGAAGGTGGAAGGCCCTTTAATGGGACCAGTGTGTGAGAGTCGTGCAGAAAATGTCAAGGTTTCCCTCTGCTAGTGCACTGACCTTCCCCCTCAGCCACAGTCCTCTGCAAAAATTGACATTTCCTTTCAAAACCAGTGTTGCTCTTTGTATTTACCACTACACTTAACACTGTTGTGTTCCTGTGATCAAGGGCTATGTTGTCGGGTCAGGACTTTTTTGTAACAGATTAAGGGAACCAGAGCTTAGAGAAATGTGTGATGCTGAAGGTGTTTCTGAGGGTGGTGTAGACCCCATTTTGCTGATGTACCAAACCTGGTAGCACAGCTCTGCTCTGGGTTTCTGTGTGAGTCTCTGCCCTCTCTGGGCATACTTCCCAGGCTGGAGAACAGGAGCAGAGCAATTATTTTCCAGATTTCCACCAGCTTTGTGAAATACAGGTGAAGGCCCAACCCTGTAACACAAGTGAACTGTGGGCTGGGTGATTTCTTCAAGGCCAGAAACTGAGAAACTCAAGGACACTATCAGGAGTGATGGCTGTAAATAAAATAACATTATCTTACCTGAAAGCTAAACCATCCTTCAGTAGTCCAGTGCTGAGATGTTTTAGGAGCATCCTGCTTTGCCTGATGTGATATTTTCTTTCTAAAACACTTCAGCCTTGACAGTAGGGCTGTCCAGAAATGCCTGATTTCAGGTAGTCAGAGGGTCTTGCTCCTGATTCACTCTTTTTGGAGACTGTTTTTTGAAGTCCCTCTCCTCATTAGCTGCTATCACTTTTAAACTCCCTGAGACAGCATCTATTGCTAATATGCCAGTGCAGTGAGCTTGTGCAGTACCAGCAGAGTGTGGTGCTTTTATGTTTTAGTTTCTAAGTTGTATCTGGCCCTTAAAACCTCTCGCCCTCAAAGCTCCTCACAGACATAAACACAAACCAGCTTACTGCTGCCCTTCAAAGTTTCCAGCCAAGTGCAAAGTTAGCACCTTGAGATGATCTTTGTGATTAACCTCCCCAAACTGCTGTGAAGAAGGTAAGTAACAGGTATTAAACTGCCAGGAGAGGGTGGGAGGAAAGAAACAAGCTATGGTAATACAAAAAGTTTTGAGCCCCCAAACCATCGACAGGAAGAAAAGCTGAGCTGTCTGGGTGGTCTTCCCCAGAAATTTCTGGAGATGGCACCTACCCCACGTTGCTCTGCTCTGCTGCAGCAGGAGGGAGGCCACAGCAGAGACTTGAATCATTGGAAAAGAGGTAGGGATTAGCTGCGAGATTAAAGCCAGTGCTGCTGCAGGTCTGCTGCTGCTCTGGAGGACTGTGCTCCGCTGCAGTGCGATTCCTGCTGTCACTGCAGCGTCCGTGAGGAGCTGGGAGGAGGAATCCACCTCCACAGCAATCCCCCGCAAAGCAAACCCCACACCATTTCCTGCCAGGCACTCAGGTGACCCCAAGGATGTGCTCACTTGGTGCCAGGGGGCTGGCTCTGGGTCCAGGCACCCCTGACAAGGTGGGACAGGCGGTGCCCGCTCCTCCAGCCAGAGGATGAGGAGGAGCAAGCTGTCAATAACCGGGACACGGATTCACCCTGGGCAAGCAGCCAGCTCCTGACCGCAGGGATTTTGACCTGTCATCTTGCAAGCCATGGACCTGAGCCCACCAGCCTGTGATATTCTTTCTGTCAAGGCTTGAAATCCTTCATAAGTCGACCTGGTCCTGGCTCTTTGTGGGTTTAGAGAGGTTTACTCTCCAGACCCGCTCCTGGCTTTTGTGTGTGCAGGTGGCCCTGCTGGGAAGGTCCTGGATGGTGACACTGCAGCATTCACTGCCTTGGGTGAGTGCTGGGGCTGGGACTGGATGTTCTGCCCGTAGGGAGTTGGCCTTTGTGCCTACAGAAGAGGAGGAATGAGTGGCAGCCTGTGATAAGGGCGTGTTGTACAAATATTGGGGATTGATCAATTAATCTTTTTCCTTCTTTTGATCTATTTACAAGGTGCAAACTGCCACTGGCGCCATCCCAAGTCTTAATTTTTCTGCAGCGGTGAGGATATACTTGGAGAGCTTGTTGGACTGTTGGGAAGTCCTTGTGCCAGTTCATTGCCCACTTTGGTGTGGGCTTTCCTGGAGCAGGTGGAGTGATGTCCTCAAGGTCACAGCCCCTCCTGCTAGCCTTTGCAAAGTTTTTTTTTTGTTTGTTTGTTTTTGTTGTTGTTGGTTTTTTGTTATTTTTTGGGTTTTTTTTACTGATTTGATGCTGGAAAATGAAAGATGAATTGCATTTGACTTCTCTTGCTACAGCACTTTTTAATTCAGCTGTACCAAACCTATGCATCTACTCTTTTTGCAGCCTGTTTTATTCTTCAGCCAATCTTTGATTTCCTCTCCTGGCCTTCTACTGAAATCATTGTGAATACCCCAGATCTACCCCTCTGTCTCTTTTAGTCCCACAATGCTGCTGCTACTTTCAGATTTCCCTCGATGTCCTCCTGTGTCCTGTCTTCTCTTTGTGATTTCCTTACTCTAATTTTCCTTTTTCAGTCAGACCCTGGTGTAAGACATTTGAGAGCCCTCCCATGACTTCAGCACTTTCCAAACCCTTGAATCTGTTGTTTGTTTGTTTGTTTTACAGAGAACAACCAATGTCAGTGTTCTTACTCGTGTATCTTTCTCCAAGGTAGCGTTTCACCGCCGGCAACCCCCTGGTCTGAGCGTCATTTCCTTTTCTTGTCTCTTGCTTTTGCCTTCCAGAGAACAGACACCCCACAGCTGAACCATCCTCCCCTCCCACCACCCCACAGTTCTTCTTGTGCTGCACCACAGATTTCCTCACACTATCTCTGTTTGAAACCAGCCCTCACCTGCAAGTTTGCTCATTTCCTTCTGTTTCCCCATCTCCATCTTACGCACTGTCATTTCCAGCGCCCTCCCAGTGCTTTCCGTGCCTCCCTCGCCCACATGGCTTCTCCTCCCGCACTGGGCAAGCCCCAGAGCTCAGACCAGCCCGTGTCCACCAACCGTGGCCAATTTCTGCCTTCATTTGCTGTCTCATGACTTGTTTCTCCTGCCCAGCCCTCCCCGTGCTGCCAGACTCTGCCCATGGGCATTCCCGGAGGTGCTGGGATGCGCAGGCACGGAGAGGACGTGCTCCTCTGCTCTGCAGAGCCTCGTGCTTCTTCGCAGCAAGTTTAAATAAGGACATGATCTGCTCGCTTGCCATCAGACAGCAGCTCTGAGCCGGAATAAAATACACCGGGAGACCTTGAAACATCACGGGAGGAAAACTTTGCCAGGACGCTGAAACCGCGGGGATTGGAAGCGCAGGGGGAAAACGCAGCGGCACCTTCAGTCCCGTGCCGGGCTGCAGCCCACCTACGCTGTGAGCCTGGCAAGCTGACACCGGCACCGGCAGCCACCGGCACACGTGCTCTGCATGCCTGCAGAAGGAGGGCAGCAGCTTTGCTGTCACCTCGCTTCTTCGCTTTCAAGTCCCAGCGCAGCCCGCGGCAGCTCCTCCCGTGCGTCCAAGCCACGGGGGCTGCCCGGTGTCCTTCGGCCGCCGCAGCTTTCTGCCTGTTTGTTTAATCCAGGAGCCTCGATTGCCAGCGTCTCGTCCGACCGCTGAGTGACTCGTGTGTTATAAAAGCAAGAGAGAAAAATCCCTTTCTTAGGAGTGAAATCTTTCCGGCAAATAGTGGGCTTCCTAAAGAAAGGAATTTGAGGCACCAAAACTACCTGTGAAATTGGATTGGATGCCGGGTGAGGAAGGGGACGCTAGGAACTGTGTCTTTGAAAATGCTGGGTGCTTTACTAGTGCTTTTTATGAAACTTCACCTTTGAAATGTCTTTTTTTTTTTCCTTAGCTACGTCTCTGCCAAATTTTATTTGTACTGAAAAAAATCCCCAAACCTTGATGTGGTGAATTTCGACCGTATTAGAAAACAAACAAATTGTATTTCTCTTCTAGCTCCGAATCTTTGTATTGGCAACTGAAGCAAAGGCTTTGATTTGCCAGCAAAAACGAGGATGATGCAAATGCCTGCGGGCTCTGAGGTGAGCTCAGCCCTCCCTCTGCCCTGAAGGTCTCCACCTTCCCCAGACCCAGGCCCTGGGCACTGCAAGATCCTGCTGAGGTTGTAGCCGACCTTATCTTCCTAATCACAATGCTCATACCCAAATTTGAATAGAAAACGAGGGGAGTTCTGGGGGAGCTTTTTGGGGGATATTTTTGGGTTTTCTTATCCTGTAGTTGTTAGGCTGCATTTCTGTCTTTAGCTGACTCACTGGTCTGGCTCAGAGCCAGTGTATTTATGTGACTCCCCCCTCATTTCCATATGTGCCTCAGAAAGCAGCTGTGCTTACACCACCATTTCAATAAACAGACAACTGAATTATGGACTTCAGAGACTGATGCAAAGTTGCTCAGCTCTCCAGTGCCCTGGGCTAAGGCTCCTGCTGCCAGACTTGGGCTTTGGAAAGCCTCCTCCACCCTGCACAGCCCATGGCTGCCAAGGTCCCTGGCTGGTGATCTAAGTCTCATCCCAGAGCTGTAATTAACCTCTGACTTGGCTAAAGCTCTTCCCATTCCATTCTATCCCTATATCTCTGTGGATCCAGTGAGGAGGAGAACATGGAAGTATTTTCTTCTCATCAGTGTGTTTTCCAGATTTTTGCATACAGAAAGGCAGCAATAAGACAAGTTTTACAGTTGAGCCATGTCTCTATGGGTCACTTGGTGACTCTTAAAATGTGGTTCTGCCATGTTGCAGTAGTAATGTGTCAGTTCTGGACAGATCTCCCAGTCACGTGTCAGAGTAAGCTCCCACCTCAATCAGACCTTCACCCTGTGGAAGGTCTCTCACACTCATGTGTGTCACAACTGCAAAGATCCAGCTTTATTACCTGTGAACATTTACCTACACCTTGTCCTGCTTAAAGGAGTGACTCACATTTCGAACCTAAAGGCCTCTGTTGAGCTAGAAGGGTTTCAGTGAAACCCCACAGCTCGATGTCAGAGCTGCTCCCTGTTGTTCTGTTCAGTCTGGGAGGAGGTTTTGTCCCAAGGAGAAATAGAGATGATGGTGATTAATCCTCCAAACCTTCTGAAACCTATTTCACCCTGGAAAGGGCAACTGATCCCAGACACAATATCTGACAACAGCATGAGGAATCCTCTCTTCTCTGCTCCCAGTGGGTGAGTATGGGCTCCCCAGTGCCACTCCCAGCCCAGGAGGTTTCTTGGCTTCTCTCCCACATCTGGTGTCTGGTTTGACTCCTGGCAAAGGCTCTTATCTGCCTATAAAATGGGCATAAGGCACGCTTCAGGAATTGCGTTTGTTTCTGGTATCGGTCACTGTGTTTGAAAGCCTGATGTGAAGTTACATTGCATTGGGGGTGGATTCTAGTTTTTCCTAAAAAATTCTCTGGGACCCTATTCCTAGCACCAAATCACTCTGTGGCAAGTAGGAACCCGCTGCCGGGCTCAGCAATTTATGCAAAAATACCTGGCAAAACAGTTTCTAACCCAGATATCCACCTTCCAGCTTCAGTGGGGGCAGCAGCATCCCCCATCCTGTGCCCGGCCAGAAGCCGGAGTAAATCTTACCCACAGGCAGCCGGGCAGGCAGGCAGGGCTGCGACCTTCTACAAAATTCAAAGACCTTTTTTTTAAAAAAAAAAATTTATTTATTTGTCTTAATTACGCCCCCCGGCGACAGCAGCACCCCCGCGCGGCCGAGCCGTCGCTCCCCAGAGCCCGCAGCGGCCGCTCCCGCAGCATCCCCGGGGATGCTCCGCGCCTTCACCTGCGGGGCGGGCGCCGCTCCCCGCCCGCCTCC
>VZRJ01013171.1:1153977-1195398 GCA_013397565.1 Ptilonorhynchus violaceus
GTCCCCGCCGCAGTCACGGCGGAGTTGGGGTCGCTCCAGCCCCGCACAGCCCCAGCCCGGCTGCGGGAGCCGCTGCCCTCCCCGGGCAGCCCGGCACCGGCTCAGCCCGGACTTCATCGCGGGCACATGGGTGAGGACGCGGTTCCCCCTTCCAGGGCAGTCTGGACTCCGTGCAGCTCTTGTCGCTCCTGCTGAAGTGCCGTTTGTAGCGCGGGTCACCGTGCGAGACCCAGAGCGCCGTAGACGGGGACGTTTTGGTCTGTTCGGGGGGGGGTTTTGCTTGGGGCACGTAGAATTCCTCTCCTTTCTGGCACGATTGGGGCGTGGAAGAAATTTACTCGAGGTAGCACAAATATACAAGCAACCGTAATTTCTGAAATGGCATCGGGATTGCAAGTGCTGGTTTCTGTGTGAGATGACGGAGACGGTCTCCTTCAGACGCTGGCAGACATGGGGAACTTCAGTCTGAACTTCAGCCCCTTCTCCAGCTCCAGGGCCTGAGCTGTCAGTGGAGGCAGACATGCTTTTGGTTGCCTCTGACAAGCCAATAAATTCATGTTTGTCTCTCCGCTTGCTTATTGTGAAAAGATCTTTTCTGCACTGTGGTAACTGCTCGAGGAGGAGGAAGATGCTTCGAGCTGCAGTAGAGGAGTAGCAGGAAAAGTGGCTTTTCACAAATTGTCAAGGAAAGGAGAGGGTTCACAAACCTGGGGAAAAAAAACCCCAAACCCATCTCTGAGCCCTCTTGTTCCTTAAAAAACTCTCAGGGAACCTCGGGAGCAGCGGCTGCCTGGACTGCCCTACCTGTCACCTTGACCCAGCCTTCCTTGACCCGGTGTCCTGAGCCCTGCCATTACTGTTAAGTGTTTTTTGTCAGATGGAAGGGCCAAGTGCTGTTATGGCGGAGAGCAGAAGGGTTTTTTCTAGCTGGAACAGAACTTAGTTTGGAGGTGTTTCGTGTTTGTTGTGAAAGATGTAACGTATTAAATCCTGAACATGAAGAATACTTTTTCATTTATGTTTTTTTCCTTCCTTGTTTAATCTCTAGACTGTGGGTTGGATCAAAAACTGTGGATGATATTAAAAATACTCTTATTAAATTACTTTTATGGGTTTTGCTTCATGTCCTGAGATCTCTCATGAGGCTGAAATAAAAAAAAAGGCTTGTTTTCCTTCTGACTGGAAAACATAAGTGAGTATTTCATAAGAAAAATAAGGTTTAAAGTGTTGAACTTCAGATATCTGTGATGGATGTGATGAAAAGCTGAGATATCACTTCTTCTTTTTGCCATCGAGACCACGTGTCCAGGATGTGCATTTCTAACAATGTCTTGTTGTTAGTCAGTTGTGGCAGGAAAAATGACCCTGTGTAAATGTGCTGGTACCAATTGTACCAGCTCCTCGGTGCTTCTGCAGTCACTTTGTTGGAACCTTATTTTCCCTTGGTTTAATAATTTATAAAATGCCTGTTGCCTCTAGGCACATTTCATCCAGCAAGAAGAAAAACATCAACCAGTATTTACTGGCTACGGAGCCCGGGGTTGACAAATAATGAAGCTTTTGTGGATGAGGGGGTGTCTCATTTTTTATCTTATATAAACTCACAAAAATGCAGGATTTGTGCTCAAAGTCTTGTTGGTTATTACTCCTTTCTTTTCCCCATCCTTTAAAAGGTCTCTTGCCTGCTGGTGACAAAGTGGGTTTCAAGTGCGACCTTCCTTAACCTGATTTTGGGTCTGCTTCTCCTTTTCGCTTTTACCTGTGTCTGACAAGTTCAGCAGCTCTTGAGTATTTAAAGATTGTAAAGAAGGATGGCAAAATCGGGTCCTCCGTCTTCACCAGCTGAGCTGCCTTGGCTGAAAGAGATCAGTCTCTTTTTGGGCAATAAATTGCTCTCTCAAATCCTCTGCCAGATACTTACGAGCCACTATCATTAACTGCATTTTGAATCACTCATTGAGCTGGAGGGGGGAAATTGGCCTGCAGTTCATCTCATCTCCTTTGAAACTGCTAAATGATGATTCAGTGACCTCAGTGGGCAAATTATATCAGCAGCTAATTGGCCTAAGAAGAAAAACTTGCCTGATATCAAATAAACTGGCTGCTGCTGTTCATTATCCTGAAGAAGATGCTCCAGGTGAAACCTCAGTTTCAAACAGTGACAGAGTTTTGTTGTGGCACTGGGAAGGGGACATAGTGAACTCCTTCTGTTAGCCTTACCTGGGCGTGGTGTCCACTCCACCTCCAGCGGGTTTTGAGGGTATCGTCCTTTACAGGATAGAAATCTTAACACTTCAAGCTTGCCTTCCCCTGTGGATAGCCCTCTCGTCTTCCTCCTCAGAGGGTGAAACCACTCACTGAGGTGCGATGTTTTTGGAGGACTTGGCTCTGGGGGGATCCCAGCAGAACTGACTTTAGGAAGGAAGGGAAAGCATAATGCTCATCACCTTGTCGTCCCCGTCCTTGCTTTGGCAGAGCCCTTTCCAGGAGCGATGTGCCACTCCCCAGACGTGCCTGGCAGCTTTGTGGCCCAGCACTGGGGACACGGGGCAGGATTAGCCCCTCGTGGGCAGTGAAACGTGCTGGGTGGCCAGCCGGGGAGAGCGGGACGGCAAACCCTGCCGGCGACAGCGGTCAGCCCGACCTCACTGCTTGCTCGCAACAGTTCAGGGCCAGTGCCTTCTCTGCAAGGAGGAATTGCAGGTGAGTGCCAGGCTAGAAGCATCCAGGTACAGCCTGTTCAGCTTTCCTTGCTTAAGGAGCTGCAGGAGTGAGCTGGGACGTGTGAAAGGGGTCAGCCCTTGGCTTTATGCAGGGCTGTTAGTTGACTTACACCACCTCCTAGGATGGTCTTACCAGCTGGCTCATCCTCTAGGGAAGTTTCAAGAGGCTTATCTCAATCTCACTAGAAATCTGTCGTCTTCTATTAATCTGCTTGTCTCTCCTTGTCTCCCTTCCGAGTGCTCCCCTGTGCGTTCATCTCGCCAGCCCCAGCCCCGGCCCACACCGGCTCTGCTGCTTGCCAAAGCCTTGCTCAGGGCGTGCACGATTGTGGACTGTCACTTCTTACTGTCCAACACGGCTTTTTTTCTTTATATACATAGAGATATTATATTTTTAAAGGTTTTTTTGAAGGCGACGCTCCTGAAAGGACGGCGGAGCCCGGGTGCTTTGCTGGCTGGGGTGGAGGTGCGGGGTGGTACCCAGGGGCAGTGTGGCTGCAGCTGTGATTAGGGCAAAGCCCACTCCTATGCCAGGTCCTGCTCGGCTGCGGGCTCAGCGTGGAGCACGGGGCGCTTTGCCACCGGCAGCGGCACGAATGGGCAGGTGATTGGGGTGGGAATCACCCGCACCTCGCTCCCGAAATCGGGATAGCTCCCGCTTTGCGGGGCAGTGCTGGGCTGGGCTCGAGCAAAGAGCCGCAGAAAAGCTGTCAGACTTCGGGAGCTGAGAGGAATGAACGCAACACCCCGGGTCTCACGGCGAAGTGGGAAAGGGTTCGTCAGTGGAGCTGCTGACACGGGACTGAGTCAGAGCTCGGCTCTGCTGGCGGGGACAAACGTCACCTGCAGAGTGATGTGGCCCTTCCTGACGGAGCTCTTTCCCTTGCAGGCTCTCAGGAGCGTGTCAGTACTGGGGTTAACAGCCACGTAGGCACTAAGGAAAAGGAATGAATAGCTCGAGGAAGGCTAAGCCTTAATACCCAAACAAAGCAAACAAATGGTGTATCGTTTGACGGGGATTAAGTGAGCTGTGAGATCGCTGGCTCTAGAGGCCCAAGTAGGAAATATAAAGCCTTTGGAAGCAGGGACAGCCAAACCACCTTTGTCAGAGACGGCATCCGTGTGCTGATGCAGGTTCTGGAGCTGCCGGAGCCGCCCATCTGCCTCTCCCCTTGACTTTCACAGGGATGCTCCTTCTCCCGAACAACACATTGTTTGCTCTCCTTGAATGTTGCTAGCTGGCAGGGAAGGAGATCAGTCAGTTTTTTTCCAGAATAGTCAGCTGATTTCATCCCATGGGAAGTGGTTGAAAAGCGGGAGACAGGTGGGTTGGCATTCCTGCTTTGTAGCCTTCCATAATTCCAGCAGGAGAAGGATAAACGGAGGAGTGCGGTCGCTGGGTACATTTCCGTGTTTGCATTTGAAAGAGCTTGATAGGCTGTGATTAACGGGGCTAAATGGAAGCTTGATAAATGGTAAATTCAAAGAAACCTCAAACAAAAATGGCTTTACAAGGAGGCCTTTGGGTGCCTGCAGAGGGCAGGCTGTGGGTCTCTAGGGCTGTTTGGTTTATGGTGGGCAGAGAGCACCGCATGGGCTGTGCCCTGCCCGGGTGTGTCCCGTGCACCTGCTGCAGGGACAGCCCTGTGGCTGTGCAGACCCTCCTGCAGGAGGTTGTTTCTTTCCTGGTTTGAGTTAACACGATGTTCTCAAATTTAGACTATCACATCTGCATCCCAGAGCCCCCCATGTCCCCATATCCAGGCTCCAATTAAGGATGCTCTAAAAGCAGCAGGCCAGCTACCATGGCCTTGCAGATGAGAGCCATTGGCCTAATCTATTTTTAAAGTGAATTAAACTAGAAAAAGGTACTGCCACTCTAGAATAAGAAGCCACCTGGGGAGTTAACCCAGAATAGTTGTTCTGCTTTGAATTCGCGCCCTATCTCACTTCAAAATAACTTTCCTTCCATATGTGCAGGCCCTGTAAATGCAGAATACAGGGCATGACTTAAGCAGGATCCCCAACAGAGCGAGGAAAACATCTTCTTTTTCCTGAGCATTTCTCTGCATCTGCACACACTCCTTAACTCAGGCATCCTTTTCTGGGATGAATCTGCCCTGTTTGATGCCTGATCCCCTGCAGAGATCCGTGATCCTTTCCCACCCCCAGCTCGGTGTTTGCTGGAACACCCTGACTGCCAGCTCCCACAGCCACCTCTGCTGTCCTCTCCTGGCCCCATCCAGCTCCTGTGCCGGTCACACACGGTGAAATGAGCATCCCAAATGCTCGGTTCACAGCAGGATCACACAAAGAGCTTTTCTTAGGCTGGATGGGGCCTCACCACCTTTCTCAGTGAGTCAGTGTGAGCACCAGCTAAGAGGCAGCATCAAGTGGATTTTTTGGGGCTGGAGCTGATAGCCTGGTCTGGGCAGGGGTGGCAGGTGTAAATTATTTGCAGTGGCCAAAGGCACTGCTCAGGTGCTGCTCTGGTCTGGCATTGGCCATGAGGAGGAGTGGGGATATTTGCACGATGATTTGAGTTGTGCTGAGACATTCCTCCTTTGGATTTGTCAGGCTCGAGTTAAATGTATGTAATTTTAACATCTCATGATTCTTTGGGGGCTGACTCATGCTTTCTTGGCCTGAATGAATCACTGCTCTTGAACTTCGTTGCTAAATTCATTATGCAACAATTACAGGGTTGGAAATGCCACCCTAAGTGCACACAAACAAGCTGGCAGCAATGTCCCCCTCCTTTTCTCTCACCCTGAATTGCCAAGAGACCTCCCTTGTGAGTTTGCTCGTTTTCTCTTGTCCCTGCTTTGCAGCTGAGGTTCTGCTGTGTCTTCATGCTCTGTGCTTGAGCTGGCAGGGGCAGGAGTTGCAGGCTGGGTATTTCTGGAAGAGAAGAGAGAGGAGGGAAGGATGGAGATGCACATCTTCACTGATCGGGACCGGTTGCCTTAATTTTGTCCCAGCTGCTCCATGTGATGCTAAGGCATAGCCATGGCATCTCTAATGATCCATGTGGGAAAACCCCAAGTCTGAGGCATTGCCCTAAGGTGGCTCCATGTGGTGGTATTGGAGGTTGGCAGCATTTGACAGGCACAGATTCTGTTTGATGACTGCCTCAGCAGCTCAAAGGTCAAATACCCATCCAAGGGAAAAGACTAAGGAAGACACGAGCCCCATGCTGGCCGTGAGGTGTCCATGAAGTGATACCTTCATTTTCTCTCCTTACTAATGCTAAGCTGAGATTTAGGGATTTGTGTAGGACTTGGCTTTTTGTTAGTGAGGTCTCAAGCAAGAGTTCATCTGGTATGTGAAGTTAAGTGGGTTTTGTGCTGGGTGGGCTTTGTTTGCTGCCTTGCTTAAGCCCCCAAAGCAGCGGGTGGGAGCAGTGCTGTAGGTCTGTCAGTGGGATGCAGAAGGGCCATCCCCACCATCTGCTGGATCAGATCAGATTGCAGGATTTAAGGTGCCCCTGCTACCTGAATTTGACTTATACACTGATTTTTCTGCCATGCAAATAATGTTTGTTCTCAGAACAAATGTTCACATGAGGTACATACCCAATAGCAGGGTTGGTACCTCTGCCCAGGAAGGCCTCCAGAAAGTCTCCCTGAAGAGCAGCCATTCTTCCCAGCTGAGTTCTGGCCCTTAAATCTTGATATATTTGGGAAGAGTCTGTCCTGGACAGGTCCGACTGTTTGCACATCGGGACAGCAGAGAAGGATGGCTGAACCTTGTGCTCATGGGTGGATGAGTTTTTCCGAGGTTTTCCTTGGTTGTCCTTGGCCTGTGCCAGTAGAGCCTTTGTGCTGGTCATCCCAGAAACGGCAAAAGCAAAGTAAGAACTGGACTGATGAGGAGGAGAGCTGTACCAGCCATTCTGGTTCCATGCTCACAGTCAAGTTAATCTAAAGTATCCAAAACCTTATTTTCAGATTGAGAAGCGGTAAATGTTTGGTGAAACTGAATGCCAGAGCTATTGTATTGTCAGAGCAGCGAGTCAAGCCAACAACCACCCCTGACTGTGGCCAAGAGGAGGTGCAGAAAGCACAGAAAGTAGGGCATGAATGGTGACGTGCGCGTTGATAGCTGCGCCTAAAAATAAGGTTCTTTAGAAACAGAAAATCTGCCTCGCCAGCAAGGCAGTGGCAAGCTGCTCCCAGAGTCTGATTTCAGGCTGAAACCGGCGATGTTGGCACCGCAGAGAGCTGTGCTAACATTTTGTTAGCATTCTGCTAGCAAAACATTTCGTTTCAGTCTCGTGGCTTGCGTCTGAGATAAGGCGAGTTCCTCCGGAGCGCGGCTCGGGCAGAGGTGGAAGTGAGAGGCGGCGCTGGAGCTGCTTTTCCTCGCCTGCTTCCTGTGCAGCCTTTCTGCTCATCTGCATCTTAAGGAGCCTTTGTCCTCCTCAAGTGTTGTGGTTCCACTTTCTAGAAGATGCACTTATAATATTCCTGCGGGCTTCAAGGGAAAACAGCCTGGATTGCCCTGATCTGGGAGTGCTGATCCCGGCTGCTGCTGTGAATGGGCTGGCCCTGCTACCCTATAGCATCCATAGGGTGCTGCAGGAGGTCTGCAAGTGTTGGATCAGCAGCCTCAGGGCCCCCTTCTTACAGGCTGACCTTGACCTGCAAAGTCTGGGCGAGCTGGGGGATGAATTTTTTGGTGACATGTGCGTGGTTTAGCAGGGCAATAAGTCATTGTAGAGTTCACCAAGGTATAAGGGCTGTGCCTTAGACAGCAAATCCAGATGTTTGAGCTGTCTGGAACAAAGCATCCCACACTGTAGCATGGATAATTAATTTTTCCCAAAGTTTCACCTCTTTGCTCTCCCAGCACAGCAGAGGCAGGAGGACAACACCATCCTGAGTAGATGTATGGGCCCTGATGGATGCAGGATAGGTCAGCGAGCATCTTTTTATGTTGTTTGGTTAAGCCCCTTTGAGGATTATCGGAATTGTTATAGATGTGCTCAATAACGTCCATAAGCTTTAGAGCTGAAAGCATTTTGTTAGCAGTAATTAAATGCAACTGCTGTTTGAAATGGATAGATCAGATGGTTGGGAAGAGAATCCTCTCATAAATCTCCCACACAATCAATATTCCTCCTGTCAGGTGTGTAGCAAACACTTCTAAATTCTGCCAGTCACTGGCTTTGTCACCGTGGTGCCATAAAGCTGACAGAATCACACCTTCGCCTCGGGAAGAGAAGAGCGAGGCAGGACTTTTTTCTGGTGGAAAAAAACCCCCAGAAAATCATTAAAAATAGAGGAACACAGTCCTATTGGATGGCGACTCCCTGTGGGGATGCTGCGTCCCCCAGCCTGCTGCAAGAAGGCACAGCCCTGGGGGTGCACATCATATGGGGGCAGGTGGGATGCCCGGGGTGGGTATTCCCAGGGAAAGGCACATCCCTGTGAATATCTGAGAGCCCTGCCGCCGACACATCCCACGCTGGCACGGCTTGAGGTGCCTAGGAGCTGCAAATGGAAAATCCAGGCACTTATCTAGCTTGTTGCTGTGCCAGAATAGGGCTGTTCCCAGAATTATTTTTTTTCCGTGGGCCAAAATATGTGTAAATGGCTTTAAACAATGGAAGGATTTCTGTTAAAAAGAGTCGGGTGCGAATAGGGTTGTAATTTATATCTTAAGGGAAGGGTGTAGGCTCTTCCAGTGGTGTTTTTGAGATTCTGTTGGAAATTAGCTTCGGGGTTGGGTTTTTTTGGTAATTTTTCCCATGTCTTATTGCGAAGTCTGTTTTGAGGAAAAATTGTTGTTTTCCGAATTACAGATCTCTCAATGTGTAGCTGAAAATGTCAGGAAGGGGGATGCAGTTTTGGAAGCCTCCACGCATCTGTCTGTGGCAGGGCTGATAAAAAATGGAAGCTCTAACCAGAAAAACAAATAAAAAGAGGTAATATCACTGTCACAGATGGGTCGGGCTGCTTTCCCTGCAGGTGTCTGCATTGCAACCCACACTCCCATGTAATGTGCTGTGGAAAAAATAAATGGAGGGCCCAAATATGCCCTCAATTAATTTTTGTTCCACATAATCGGAGCTGCTGCATGCCTTTCCTTCAATATTTAACTGCCTGGCTCGGAGGATGGGGCTGCTCTCGTGTGAGGGAAGTTGGGATTCGCTTCGTGTTTGCACAGAAATCCCATTCTGATCTTTCTTTCTTTGCCTGAGGGCAGGGATCCTGCTGCTCCTCTGATGCCGGAGATAAATTTTGTTAGCAGACACTTTTCTGCTAAGGAGAGCAAAGGGGAGAGGGGAGTGGTATGTGCTGGATTCTTGAAGGAATAAAATTTCCTTCTCTTCAAGCATCACCACCTCTGGAGCCGGTGCCTGCGCTGTCTGGGGCACAGGCAGAGGGGAGCAGGGGAGAGCTCTGCTCCTGCTTTACATCTGCTCAGTCCTCAGCTCAGGGAGAAGAGGAATCAATGCAATTAGGGGGTGCTCTCTGCAGATTTCCATGCTCATCTGTTGAATAGGTTTCTCTGTTGCATTGGGTTAAAAGGGGATGTCTTGTTCTGGTGTAGTTTGAAATTGAGCCCTGAACTTCGTTTCTGATTTTTTTAACTCTACTCAAAATCCCTGTTAGGTTTTCAGGTTCAAACCGATAGAAATGTCCCTCTCCCTTCTCTTTGTGGCAGTTGGTGGCCAAGAGCCCAGAGTGTCTGTTTTTACTGGGTCACCGATCGACCTGAAAGCAGGAGGGAAACCCAAGGCTTCACCCTCGGGAAGTTCAAGGGGGCTGAGCAGTTTTTCCAGCTCCAAGGCACCCTTCAAGGTGCTCCCAGTGCCTGGTCCTGAGCTACACCTCAAACCGGGGCTGGAATAGCCCTCTCTGCCCGTGGATGTGGAGGGAGGGAGCCAGTGAGAGTAGAGCTTGACAGCCTGGCTGGTGAGCAGGATGCTAGGGAACAAAAACAGAGAGGGGAGAAGAAACCCCAAACTTGCAGTGAGCATAAAAACCATCCACACCGAAGTGCTGGATTTGAACATTTACCCGGTTTAACACAGAAAAGTGGCAGCTCTGAGAGTGCTGTGTGGAGGAGACACAGAAAGGTGCATTTAATCTGCAGAGCTTCCAGAGGAAGCTTTTCTAAAACGCCTCCAGGTCCTGCTGCCTTGCGCTGGGAGTGGGGCTGCGGGAGCAGCTTTGCACGGGAGCCACGTGGAGGGAAGAGAGATCTGAGTCAGTTTAGCTTTAGTGCTCTGGCCTGCTCCTAAATCGTGTGTGTAAACTGTGCTCGCACACGAAGCAGTACAGTACTCTGAACCCCAAGACTGAGCTCTCCAGCCATTTATGTGTCTGGGCACCTCCACCAGGTTTGTTCCTCCTCACTGGGGTGCCACTGGAAAGAGCAGCGTGTTTCCAAGCATGCTGATGTGGGGGAGGGCTGCTTGGCACAGAAGGTTTGGGGTTTCATTGGTTTTTTTTTTTTTTTAGGAAGCCCACGTTGAAATATTGATAGGAAAAAGAATGTATATTGTGCTGTGTTGAGTGTTTACAGGAAACAGATAGTGAAAATACCAAGGGGCTTTTCTCAAACAACTACCAGTATTGTCAGGAGTGGAACAGTTGGGAGGAGAAAAGAAAGAGGCACTTAAAATTTTCTGTTACCAGCATTAGCTCCAAAGAGATTTTTTTGACTTGCTGCTTCACTTTTTTCTTCTTGCTTGTACTTCATTCCCTCTTCTGGGAAGGAGCTCATTGAAGACAGAGAGATTATCTGGGACTAGAGATAAAACTGCCAAACTGAAATGTTTTTAATTCTCTGGAGAAGAATTTAGCTTTAAATGTTGAGCTTTCCATCAAGCTAGAAAATAATTTACAATAATGCACCTTCACCACCATGGCAGCAGGCAGCAGTGAGACTTCCTTTGCTGTAGAAGGTAAAACAGTATCTTCACTTTAAGAAGGTAATTGGGGCACAGATTAAGTTACTTACTTTGCATACAAGAAACCTGTGGGGAAGCCAAGAATCTCTCCCGAAACTCCCAATTTCTGATGAGATCTCTCACCCATAAGACTTTCGTACCTGCTCTCCCCCACCAGCACTCTAGAGCAGATGTAGGAGTTGTGTTCCCTAAGGGGTCTTGGCTGAAATATCTTCTTCTTTTTTTTTTTAAGTAATGTTTCCTTACATTTTCCCTGTCATTCCTTCAGGAGGAACCATTCATCTGGTAGTGCTGAGCATCTGCTGCAGAAGCCCTGAGTGAGGAAAGGAGCTGTTTGCTTCTAAGACAGCAGTGAAATTAAATCGTGCAGCAACCATGCAGCTCTGTGTGGTTAACCTGTGCGTGCTGTGGGGCTCACAGCACAACACAGAGAGAATCACATGGTGTTTGCAAGAAGAATTTGCCACCAAAAGCGATAGCCAGAGCTCTTAGAGTAGCACTGAGGGACGAGGAGGTTCCACCAGCACCTTGTGGCTGGAGCACAGGACTGGAAAGAACAATCCTGAGTTGGTGGTGTGGCTCTTGCAGTGAGTTTGCTGCCCAAAGTAACGCAAGTGACCTTTTTCTGTGTTTATCTCTTCATCAGTGGATGCTCTTGTCTCTGGAGAAGGGTTTGTTGCAGGTTGTTGTGAAGGCACTGGCTGAGGTGTGTGTCCAGCTGGTGTTTGATTGCTGCCTTGGGCTCTGTTCGTGTTTCTGGCTTCAGCCTGACCAGCAGCCCTGATGTCCTGGAGGAGACAGTGGCTCTTGTGATATGGTGGTCTTAGCACAGAAGACCCTCTTGATTTGATGCACTCTCTGCTAATTAAAAAAATAAACTGCACAACCCCCAAGAGCTCTTGATCCAGCACAGGATCATTAGGACAGGAGAGGGGTTTGTTTCCCATCTTCCCAAAGGTGCAGGGCAGCTCACGTGTCAGTGGTGGGGAGTGCCTTGGCAGAGCTGTCGTGGTTATGTGCTCTGTAGGGACACGGTTTAGGAAATGAATTGGAGCATGTTCCTCTAGGGAGGACAGGAGGGGGACGCTGCTGCCCTTCCCACCCCAGTCTGGGCTGTGGGAGGGAGGGAATGGACTTTGTCTCCTTGTGTGTGGTCAGCCCCAAGGCACATCCACTGAGTCCCCTGCCTTGTCCTCCCTTGAGGATGGCTCAACTCCTGTGTCTCCCTTTCCCTGCTGCTCCTGCTTGTCCCTTGGGCTGTCACCTCCTTCTCTCAGTGACTTTCTGGCTGTCCATGGATGGTGTTATGGCTTTTGGGCTCCAGTGAGCCCTTGCCTTATTGGGGAGCAAGTGATGAGGAGCTGCTCTGCTGCTTCCTCCAGGCCCAGGGAAGATCCTGGCTGAGAGCAGGAACAGCAGTGCTGAACATGCATCTCTGGCCGCTCTGTATCCCTAAGCAGAGGCAATCCTGAAGGTGATGCCTGCAGGAAAAGCCTGTTAGTTCTCCGCTGGTGCCCTTTGCCAGAGGATGGGTTCAGCAGGAGGGCTGCAGCGGGCTGGTCACCCTGCATTTCCTGGGACAGGAGCACCCAGGTTGGCCTTGGCGCTCGCAGGGAGCAGAAGAGGTGAATTTGGCAACTCCTCCCCTTGCCGTGGTGACTCCTAATGAAATAGATAAATCAGGCAGCCACCTTCTCTGCTGACTGCTTATGCACTCAGATCCCTGCTGTAGGCTTTTGTGCTTGGTTTCCAATTCCAGTGGGGAGATTAGCTTGGCGTTGGGAGGAGAGGGCTATTTCTGTCACTCCTCATGCCACTGCCTTGGCTTTATGCTGCAGACACCTCACCTAATCGGCTGGGCCCAATCCTGCAGGTGTCTCCCCACAAGAATCCAGTGACTGGGAGTGATCTCCTTAGCTTCAGACGTGGCTGCTCACATACCTGGGCCTTGAATTTTCTCTTTGCTTGGAAGATGCAGAGCTTAAAGAAATCTCTAGTCTTTCATTTCAAGGTGTCCCATTCAAGGGTTGCTCTTCCATGGTTTGTGTTTGTTTCTTTTTAAAGTGGAATAAAACTGAAATCAATTGATGGCACTTAAGTGAAGGATCCTGTAAGTGTTTGTGTTCTCAGTGTCACGCTGTGCTTTAACTACTGCCTTGGGAAGATGTGACAGAGCATTTGCAGGTCTCAACTCCAGCTTCATCATCTGGTGGGGAGATGAGGAGACTCTCCAGCCTCACTCAGCGTGGCTGCTTTAATAGATCCAGCTCCATCCTCAGTGTCTTCCTACAAATGCTTTGTAGGAAGGTCGAGGGGGCAGCTCTGAGTGTGTGATGGTGGAGGAAAATAAGTCCCTTTGGTTTTCACCTTTGGGGGGTGCGAGTGCCAGCCTCAGAATGTGAAATGGGAAGGGGTGTGTGCGTAGGAGACGCCTTCAGACGGGGTTGGTGGCTTGACTTGCAACCACTGACTCACTAAACTCTCACTTCATGGAATTGCCCTCTCTTCTTGTATTGTGAGTGAGTAACCTTGCCCTGAAAGTCCTTCTGGGCTTAGTGAGGTGAGACAGAACATACAGGAAATGCACATTTACCAAAAACCCCATGATGGTGTTGGCCAACGCTTGCGTGCCCTTCGCGGGGACCAGTCTTTGACATGGTCAGAGCGAGCCTTTCCCTGCTGCAGTGCTGAGAGGAGGGGGATGGCACGAGAGCCTTGCCTTCCTTTTGGGCCCTGAAATAGTCCCCATTGTCCCTGCGGGGCCGGGGGCTGTGTGTGTCTGGCAGGATGTGCTCAGCGTGGTGCAGCAGATCTGCTGAGCTCACGGAAACTCACCTCAGTCAAACGAGGAATGGCACTTTTTTCCTCCTCCCCTCACTTTCTTTAAATAGAACAGAAACCAAAATGCGATGCCTTGCAAACCACAGCCACCCACACAGCCACTTCTGTGTCACTCTGCAGGTAAACAAATGCTGGGCCCTGAACCCCTGCTACAGTCAGCCTGGCAGCTTCGTGCAGGAAGCCAATGTGCCATGTCCTTTGGTGCAGGGGAGGAACCAGGCCATTGGAAAACAGGCAGCGAGGCTGGTGGAGCCAAAGTCTTTCTGCGGCTCTGGGGTCTGGGGGGTGATAGGGAATTATTTTTGGGAGAAGTTGAGCTGTGTCCCCTCCAGGAAGAGCTCTCGGGGTGACTTTTCAGCTCCTTTAGAGGTTCATTTTCTGGCTACTGAGGAGATACTGGTGTTTGGTGCTTCCAGAGATGTGTTGATATCCATGGTTCTCCCTTCTCCCCTTTGCAGACCACCTGAATCTCCCATTTCTTCTGTTGTGAGAGCAGAGGAGCTGCTGGAGGATGAGGTACATGCAGGAGAGCTGAAACATGGGCAAGCTCAGCCACACTTGTCCTCTCCTTATAAATCTCTGTCCTGTGGCTCTTCCAAGGTGCAGTCCTAAACCCACCAAGAAAACTTCCAGCTTATTTCGTAAAATACTGAAATAAAGTTTCTTGCTTTAATAATCCTGCAGAATTAGGTCCCTATTTCTACTCCAGATGTGTTTTGGAAAATATTTGGTCATCTTTCAGCAAACAATGGCAGAAGTGGCCTGGAAAAGGAGCGGGGTGGGAGTGCCGTGTGCTGTATTCCGAGAGGCATTTCCTGCCCTTATCTCCCCTCCTTCGAGGTATTGTAACTGGGGCTTCAGATCTGCAGGCTGTGTTACTGCAGCCGAGATGGAGATTGCCAACAAAGATACTTCCCGGGAATGCTTGCCAGGGGCAGGAGCTGAGTTCACCAGAGGTGGTGAAGAGCCTTTCCAGCCCCAGCGCCTGCGCTTGGGAAATGCGTCTGCCCCAAAATAAGAGCCTTTTGGAAAGTGCATTTATGTGTTTTCTGTGGGGTTTCTGGGGGCTGTGGCGGGGCTCAGGGGGAGCTGTGCTGTGGAGGAGCCAAGGCACACTGCCCTTATTTTCCAGTGGCATGCTAAAGTCACAAGGTGGTATTTTCCACCTCAGGCAAGCAAACTGAATTTGAATTTCTAGGCAGTGTCTCTCTTATGAAAAACTTTGCAAGGATTTGGGTTTGTCCCTGTGTGGAGATAAAACATTCTTTGGCAATCTTAAATTCTTACAGGATTAAATAGTTTTGGGGGAGTTTCTATTTAGATCTACCCTGAAACCCTCAAAATAAGGTTTGCAGGTGCTGCTGAAGCTGTCCTTGGCCATTTAGTGGATAAAGCAGCTGTCTGGACCTGCCTGTGTGCTCTGGCTGAGTTTGTTTGTTTTCAGTTCCCAAACCAATTATCTGCTGGAGGAAATGGCGTGTCGAGCTCTCAGCCTGCCCAGATATTTATAGGTAAGGTCAAACCCCTGAGGAAGGTCTGTAGCAGTGTTTAGCAGGTGTGGATGTCTCAGCCTTGTGAAGTTGCCTGGGATGGACACTTCCCTGCAGCCCCCTGGGGTAAGGTCTCCTCGATGGGCTGCTTCACCCTCTGAGGGATGAGCCGTGGCTTTTCCTGGCTTGGCTGGTTGGGGAAGGGTTTGGTATCCTCACCATGGCTCTCAGCGGGGTCTGGCTGCCTGTCTTCTGCTACTTTTCCCATGGATTCTCTGCATCTAGTGCTTACAATACTGTTGTTTTCTCTCTTGCAGCAGGAGAGTTGAGCTTCAGCTGTCATCTTGAGCCTTTCTCAAGTGCTTGTGAATACTTAAGTTCTCCAGTCTCCCTTTTTCATCAACACTTCCTTTTTCTCTTTCCTCTCTCCCCTCTAAGCTGGCTGAACCATGAGAGCTCTCATCTCATACCTGGTTATTTGCTGCTTGCCTGGATTTTGCACGAGCCATTCAGTGTGCTTTGTGCACGGGTCTGCTCGGAAAGGGCTCGTTCAATTTGCTTGTGATGTCGGCTTTATTTCAAATGCACCTTTTCCTGTTGGATCTCTCCTGGAATCTGGGATGTGTTTCCCCCTCCTGTGCAGCAGAGCAGCTGCCCCTGGGTCCCTGGTTGGTCACTCTGTGGGTAGCTGTGCTCAGAGGTTTCTGTCGTGGTCGCAGTGAGAGTCAGGAGCTGTGAGCTGACTGCTCTCGTTGCTGTGCTTGTGGAGCCTGAACAGCAAAACCAGAGTGATTTAGCACGTGGTGAGGAGAAAACCCAAAGGAAGAGAGAAATGAACACAACCCCCATGTTTTTGAGAGCTGAGGTGGTTTAAGTGTTATTAATACCTCCCTGGAAGCCAGGTCTATCCATCTGTGCTTGGCTGGGGCTGGGCTGAGAAGGGGCTGATGGATGAAGAGGAAGAGCACAGATGATGCTCCTGGTGGGTAGAGCTCCTCTGGGAAAACTTGCCTGGCCTCAGGGCACCAAACAGATAGTCCCACATATCTCCAGCCTCTGGTTTTGGGTTATTTGTGCTGGGATGGCCTCATCTGGGGTCTGTGGCTGCCCTGGGCTCTGTCCCTGCAGCCTTGGTCCCCTCTGACCTGTGTTTTGCTGCTCAGAGAGGTGGCTGCTGGTGTGCATCGGAGTGGGATTGCAGGGTGGGGACCCCTGGAACGAGGGGTGATGGAGGGGACCAGCCCAGGGAAAGATGTGTGTCTCAGTACTCAAATTGCTCCTGAACTGTCTGACAAATGATATCAAATATCATGATCTTTGCTCATTAAGACTTTATTCTGCTTGTAAGAGGGTTAATGTGAACAATAGATATGAACAAGTTGCACACTGGAACTGCTTAATCAAGAGGGTTTTGCTTGGGTGTTTGGGGCCGGGGAAGGGGAGAATCAGGCAGGGGGAAATCATGAAGGCCAGTAAGAGCAATTAAAGCAATTAGAGCAATTAAAGCACAGTTAACTGAGCTGCCTTTGGAGGTGGTAGATGTTGCCCGTTGTGTTTCCCAGCAGGCTGATCTCCCGTGCTCGTCTGCAGGGGATGATGATACCTGATCTCTCCTGCTTTCCTCCTCATTTCAGGTTCCCACCGTATTCCCACCGGACACTGCCATGGGCCCTCCCCAGCTCGCCCTCAGGATGCTGGAATAGCAGCAGGTGGCTGCCATCCAGAGGACCTGTGGTGGGACACCGCTTCCCACTGGGACGCCTTCCCCCTCCCCGCTCCCGGCGGAAGCCATGGATGCCCACGTGGACCTGCTGACCGAGCTGCAGCTGCTGGACAAGGTGCCCACGCTGGAGAGGCTGCGGGCGGCCCAGAAGCGGAGGGCTCAGCAGCTCAAGAAGTGGGCGCAGTACGAGAAGGAGATGCAGCACAAGAAGAGGAAGCACGAAAAGAAGAGAAATGCCGTGAGCAGGAAGAAGGTGTCTTTCGAAGCCAGCGTTGCCCTGCTGGAGGCTTCTCTGAGGAACGACGTGGAGGAAGGTACGGCGCTTGTGCCCGGCGGGTTTTGTCTGGCTGCCTGTGAGCTGCAGGTGGTGCCAGGTCCTCTGTGGCGTGCAGAGGCGTCTGTGCTGTCGTCCGTGGGCCGCCCTCGGCGGGGTGTTGGGCTCCCAAGCGTCGCCGTCTCTGATGCGGCTCTGGGGACCTCAGAGCCCCGGGTGACGCCAGCGTTACCTCGGCTGGCATCGGGGGTGGGTGTTTGAATGCCAGGATGGGGCAGGAGTTGTGAGTGAGGTTTGGGGAGAGGAAGGCAGATTTTTGTCTCTTTGCTTTTCGCACTTCCTACTTGCGGGAGGTGTGAAACACTTCCTTGCCTTCTGGGTGTGCCTCTCCGTGGTTTTAGGATTTTACAGAAGTCTGTCGCAGGGATTTACATGTCGGTGTAAATCTCTTCAGCTTCCCTGCTGGAGGGCATGGATTCAGAGCTACGGGGATGTATGAATGTTTTCCCAAAATACTGGGAAGCGTGGCTTTGCTTAGTGCTTCCTGTAGAACAGAACTGCAAATTGTTCAGAAATTGGTTTAATTACAGCATTTCAGAGTGGATGGAAGTGCTTTGCTTCTGCTACAAAATCTGAGGGGAGGAGGAAAAATATGTCTAAAAGTCAATAACCATTAGCCTCAGCACAGCACGGGGGAAAACCTGTGAGCTCTGGGGAGCCAGAGAGTACTTCTCTGCAGAGGAGTAAAAATATCTCTTGGAGGAGAGCTGGAGCAGCCTTTGGGTTTGGTGCTCTGCGAAGTAGCAAAATTGTTGTAATTTTCCTGATCCCTTGGCATGGCAGAGGAAGATGCTTAGGCAGCCTGGCGAGTTGAGCATCTCTGCTCGTGAACGTTGCTGTAGTTTCCAGCATCTGCTGCAAGAAGCAGTGTATCCTTGCCTGGTACGTGGGTGGAAGGCAAGGACCTCTTCTTGTCTTGTGAAGAATCTCCCCAAAGTCATGTCCCTGTTTCTGAGCAGGCCTTTTGTGTGCTGTAACTTGTCCTTCTGTGTTTTTTGGACCTGTTGGGAAATGGAGCATGGGCAGCGGTGACACTTCCTGAGCGGTGTCACAGCATTTGCCAAGCCCTGCTGTGTCTGTGGGTCTGTGTGCGTTTGTGCCCTCTCTGGGAGAGCAGACCTGTGGTGATGCCCTGGAAACTGCAAGCTTTTATGTGTTCCTTCCTTGCTTTGGAGGTTTCATAGCTCTTTCCAGCTCTTTGCTCCAGTGACCTTGTGTTTCTCGCTCTGAGCTGTAGTGGTCTTCTAGGAGAGCCCCAACAGTGAAGCCAACTGTGAAGCTGTGACTGCTGGCATTGCCTGAGAGGACAGGTTTGTGACCTGTGCTGGCAGGGATTGGCAGGCTGTGGTTTGGGTTTCTTACCCAGCTGTTCACCTGCCAGTCACAGTCACAGTGTGGGAACAGATAACGAGAGCTTCATCCTCTTCCTCTTTGTGCAGCGCCGGTGCCTCTGCTCAGCACTTGGGCTGGGGGGTGTGATGGGTCTGTGAGAGGCCCAACCTTGTAGTTTTGCTTTTAGCTCTTTCTGGGTTTGAATCTGGGCCCTTTGGAAGGAGGAAAACTCCTCCACTGTCTGTCCTACAGATGCTTTCTCATTCTGTGAGGGATGCACGAATGGTGGAGGTGTTGCAGTCCCATCCCTGGTGCAGGGGGGTTGTGCTCCCCCGTGGCAGCGAGCAGGCAGTGACAGCAGTGCTCTGCTGGCAGAGGTCCTGTGGACAGTGGTCTTGCACCACATGTGAACATGGATACTTCACTGTTGGGGCTGCAGAGTTGAGCTTTCAGCTCCCAGCTTCACTCTTTTCCTCCTGGGAGGGGAAAATCCATTGCTGCAGGTCTTTTTTGGAGCTATAATCCTGTTGACTTCTTTCTGTGGGCAAGCCCACACTGTGGGCTTGAACCAGCAGTTACTCTTTCCAATGATAAAGACCGAATGTGACAAAGACACTTCCCTGCTGATGGAAAATCAACCTCCCCACCCACTGGAGAGGAGAGGGTCAATGTTCCCAGGGCACAGATGCTTCTCAAGTAGCTGGATTTTTCAGATGCCTCAAGTTTTTTCACTGAATTTGTTTTGTGCTAAAT
The DNA here is from genome assembly GCA_013397565.1 of Ptilonorhynchus violaceus. NCBI lineage: Eukaryota > Metazoa > Chordata > Aves > Passeriformes > Ptilonorhynchidae > Ptilonorhynchus > Ptilonorhynchus violaceus. Next base: position 1,173,098 of record VZRJ01013171.1, read on the forward strand.
TAATTTAAGTCTTAAAAATAGTGTGTGGGCAGGTTCTGTGCCTGCTCTGCCCCCTCTGTGATGTGGGACCAGTATAAAGGGAGGAGGGGACAGAGTCAAACCCAGGTGCCAAACTGGCAAAATTCCTTATCAAGGAAGTGAGGGAATTTGTGGGCTTTTGGAAGTCCCAGGTGATTATTTTGATATATGAATCATCTTTTGTTTCCATGTGGGATGTGGAGGGGGAGGTGAAATATAAATGATTAAGAAGTTGATAAGTCAGTGTGAGGAAGGCTGGAGCTGGGGGCGCAGCTGGCACGTGTCACCTCTGAGCTGCCTCTGGGCGGCTGTGCCGTTTCCATTCCCTGTGACTTTTGTGTTTATTTTTACCATTCTCACCCCTGAAGTGAGAGGGGATGGTGGTAGGTGCTGTGCAATGAAATCAGGGGGGAGAAAGCAGAGTTGGGTGGCGAGTTGGCTCTTTGTCCAGAAGGTGTCTGGGGCTGTGGTGTGACCTCCTCCTGATGGAGGCCGTGATAGGATGGAGCTGATGGGTGCAGAACCCAGCCCTGCTCTTCAGGGAGCAGCCCTGTATCCCTGAGGTCCTGGATGTGCTGCTTTCACTGTCCTTTGCCTGCCTCTTGCCCAGGTGTAATTGAAAGAGCTACTGTGTGCCAGGTGACAAGCTAGAGGTAAAAGGAAATGGCCTCAAGCTGCACCCCAGGGTAGATTTAGGTTGGATATTAGGAAAAATTTCTTCACCAAAAGGGTTGTCCAGCCCTTGCACAGGCTGCCCAGTGCAGTGGTTGAGTGACCATCCCTGGAGGGATTTAGAAGGTGTGTGGATGTGGCACTTGGGGACATGGTTGAGTGATGGACTTGGCAGTGCTGGGAGAACAGTTGGACTGGATGATTCTAGAGGGCTTTTTCAACCTAACTGGTTCTGTGGTTCCATGATCTCGGTGTGGTGGCCAAGCAGGACTGAAGGCAGGGGCTCCTGGGCAGCACCAGCCCCAGCATGGGCAGGAGTACGAAGGGGTGATGGCTCCTGTCTGCTCGTTCCTCGCATCCTCTACAACAGATCTGTCAAAACATCCCAGGTTTTACAAACAAGCTGCTATTAAAAGCTCCTTGGGATCTCTGCTGACAGAGCCGGGGTAGGGAGCACACTGCAGCCACGCTGGTGGCAGATGTGAGCGGACAGTGACACTGCGGGGAAGGAGCTGATGGGCAGTGACCCCAGACCGAGGGCAGCAGTGCCCCTGGGCCCCAGGGTGCTGCCTGGACCCTCACTTTGGCGAGCTGAAATAGCTCCAGACAGCTCATGGGTGAGCTCTGAGGTGAGAGCAGGGCACTCCCATTGCCAGACTGGACCCGGTCTGCTCTCCTTTGTGGGAGTGCTGGGGAGGGGCATCACGCACCAGCACCATTTTAAATGGAAATATGTTCAAGTCCTCCCCCAGCTCTGGGCTAAATCTGAGCTGGTTTCGAGGGGATGGTGCAAAGAGGAGGACACTCAGCCCACACAGGGAGCACACTGCTGGATGCAGCCTCTGGGCTGTTCCGATGGCTGCGAAGGAGTTGCTTTATAATGCAATAAAGGAATGCTTTATGAGCCACTGTACTGATTGCAAAGGATTTGTGAGAAGATAAGAAATTGCTGAGGGCTGTGGCCCTTTGAGGCTGTTCTGCGAGGTGATGGGCTGAAACCGTGCAGAGGAGGCTGGTCCTGCCGTTCCCAGGGCAGCACCCCGTCCCCGAAAGCAGCCAGGGCTGTCGTGTCCAGGTCTTTCTACATCGCTGAGCTCCTCCAAAAGCAGCCCCAGAGCATGGGGAGACGAGCTGGTGTTCTGCAAACTGAAAAAACAGATCCCAGAGGTGGGTGAAGTGGCTGTTTGTACAACGTGTGGCATTTGCTGTCCGGAGGTCCCTTTGCACACCTGGGCTGTTTGCAGGGGGAGCCCCCCCTTGAATGACACAAGCTGGAGGTGTTGGTGTTGGCTGCGGGGTGAGCTGGGCCCCCCTCAGGGAGCCAGCAGAGGAATGGAGACCCCAAGGGCCGATTCACCTTCCAGCAGTGCTGGAGGTGCCCTGGTTTCTCCTGCTCTGGGATGAGAGCTGCCTCCCACGGGCACCCGCTGCCCCCCCGGCGAAGGCTCCGGGAAGCGTCGCTGCAGAGTCCTTCAGCTCCCACCTCCTGGCACTTCATCCCACGAGCAAAACTTTATCAGAGCCAGAGTGTTGCATAAAACAGCACTCCTGCAGGAGTTTAACCACGCAGATCCTTATGGCTGGTGAGCCTGAAAGTGAAGGAAAACTCGGGTTTGGTGACCTTGGACTCGGTATCCGGCAAAACGGTTCCCATCGGCAGAGCAGAAGGCACAATCTTGGGGCTCACCAGATCCTGTGTGGGGAAGATCTCCCTGGGGAGGATAAAGATTATTCAGATAAGCACATTCCCCATGTTCTCCTCTGTGCCACCCCTCAAATCTCCCATACATGTGCCGTGATGCCAAGCATGGTTCATCCACCCTTTCGGGAGCATCTCCAGGCAGCTCCGACCACGCTCCCTCTGCACCTTTCTGGAATAAACCCAACCTTGTCATTTGCAAAGGCACTTTTAAAAGAGGCCCTAATTAGTGTCTATAAATTGCTTTCTTTAACCTTTCCAAGCTGATGTGATCTGCTCCCTTGTTACTTCAAACCTTTTATGAGGTGCCTTAATTTTCCACCCACATTATTAATCTCCTGCAGCTTTTTTCTTGGAGTTCCTGTGTCCAAGTCTGTGAGTAAGTGCATTTATCCGTCTGAGAAGGTTTCTCCCCTGGGTTTTGTGCCCTTTGAAGGGCTCTGGAAAGAAAAGATCTCTTATCCCCAGCAGTCTGAGTGTGTATCTGGGTATTTGGGAATTACCTGAGTCAGAAATTAGTAGTTTCTTTTCAATAACAGAGGCTTTTATCGAGTTTTAAACTTACTAGGTGTGGAAATGAGAGCTGTCCTCTTTGGGAAGCTGCGTGTGGGAGCTCTTGGCAATGATGAATTTTGTTAATTTTGTTAATGGGGGTTGATGTGTCTTCCAAAAGCAGATTCAAGTATTTGGCTACATTTTAACTTGGCTTTTTCATGGAATTTGGATGTGATGCCAACATGAGGTGATTTGCATATGGCAGCTAACTAGAGGCATCTGGGAGCATGAGCAATATTGAATCAGCAACTTTCTCTGTTGTCATAACAAGTAAATATTTTTTAAAGTTTTTTCCCCCACTCTCTGAGATTTCAATCAAGTGGGGAAATTATATCCATAAGAGCTTGAAATGCCAACTTGTCTGTTTGGAAATTAATGCTGACAGTTCATCTCAGGTTTTGCAGGGATGAGGCCCTCTCCCTCCCCAAATCTGGAGTCAACTTCAACAATTTGTTTGAAAACTTTTCTTTAAACAAAAATGTCTGATCAGAAATACTCTTTTTTCCCTCAGAAACTGCTGATTTTCACATCATTTTGGTTTCTGGCTTTTACATATGAGCTGCCTCTCACCATTCCTGATACCACCAAAAATATTTCTGATGTATTTTGTAATAGGATTACAAAGTAATGAATAAACATTGGATTCAAACTGCTTGTCCTGCCAGTAAGAATGGACTGTTTGGGGTCAAGGTGTTTTTAATGAAATAGGGATTGGCCATTGACCGTTGTCAAGATTTTGTTTCTCCCTAGAGGTAGCTTAAATCACTTAATTGTCTTCCACCACTTGGCTGCAGTGTGTTTTGGAGCAGAAACTCGCTGTCTCCTTGGTTGCAGGTACACCTAAATGCAAAGTGGGCGTTTCTTTGGTTTATTGGTATTGTCCACGGCGTTCATGCAGCCATGTGTGAGGAGTATTCCCGCTCCCAAGGAGCTCTGGGCAATGGGGAGGAGAGGCTGAAACTCCTCAGGTTGTGCCTGCAGGGTGCAGTGGGTAGGATATGTGAGGTCACCATCTGCTCTCAAACCCTGCCCGGCCAAATCACGGCAGGGAGGGCTCAGGAAGCCACAGCCGCCTGCGCCGGGAACGTCAGCGTTTTGAGAGCCCGGGGCAGATTATCAATGGGACCTTCATTCAGCCAGGAGCCTGGAGATGGCCCTGCGTACAACCAAGTGCTAAATCAGTGGCATTTAACCTTTCCCTTCCCCGTGCTGGCTGCTCTACTTCCTGTGACGTGGAGGCAGCCTTGGATGGCTGCTTGTTTCCTGTTGTCTCCGGGCTGCCGAACGTCGAAGCCAGGACTTCCCAGTCTGAACCTGGTGATACTTGCTGATGTATCAGTGGCTTTTTCTAGCCAGCAACTTCCTAGCTTGGTTGTCCTTGTGTTTTGCCTTGGGGGGACCGCTGCCTGCCATGTGCACGAGGGGGATCAAGGCATGGATACGGTTGGGATCAAGCACGGAGAGCAGCTCGCCTGGCTGCCTGCTCGGTGGGACGATGGCTGGAAGGGCTGACGCTACAGTCCAGCCAGATCCTCACTCCAAGGGCTGTGACATGGGGTTTCTTGCAGGCAGTGTGTTTCATGCCTGCCTGGCTGCCTTCCAGGTGTGTGCTGCTTCCTGCTCTCCCATTCAGCGTGTGTTTTGTCCCGCTCCAATGGCGAGGAATCGGAGAGCGTAAACAGCAGCTCAGTCGGGGACCTCTGGTGTCTTCTGCGTAATAACAGCGGCAACCCACAGTGAAATTTCCTCTGCCTTCTCTCCTCAGCCCTGAGCTCTGATAGCCAAGGCTGTGGTGCTGTTGTAGGGTCTAATCCAGTCCTGCCAAAGGGATGTGAGACAGGAGCCCGATGGCTCCCGAGAGCTCGTTGGCTTTTTGCAGCATCATTCTGTTTTCAAGTGTATTCTGTAAAATAAACCCCCCCCCACCAAAACAACTCACAACCAAAACCACAGGTCTGCAGCCACATATCTAATTGTTCTTTGCAAATGAATGTTGGTGGGGAAACGAGTACTTTCGGGGGTGAAACCTTATGTTGCTGCTTTGCCCCTGGTACAGTTGAAAATATTTTTCTGGCCAGGAAGGACTTGGCTGTAAGCTGTGGTTGCAGGCTCTGCTTTCTGCCCCTTCCTCCTGGTCAAGGAGAACTTGAAAAGTGGATTAAATCTATTTTTTTTCCAGATTTAAATTCCTGCCTTTCTGGAGTCAGGCCAGCTCGGCTCAGCTGGTGTAGATTTCTCCCTCCTAGAATCATGGAAAATAGAGGTTGAGAGGGCCTCGGGAGGTCATGTAATCCACCTCCTGCCCCAAGGCAGGATCAACTGTATCTAAAATGCTTGCTAATGAGGGTGGAGTTAGGTATCTTAGTGTATTTATAGGCATCTCCACAACACCAGAGCACATCTACCTGTGCGAGTGGCCCTGCTTCTCGTTCCGTTCTGCTTATTTTTCCTACTTGCTTATATTTATCCTCCTTTCTTTTGCTTTGCATCTCATCCTTACGCTTATTGACTGGGAGTTTTCCTACTTCCGTGAAGAATGCTCTAATTCTTTCTTTAATAGCAGTTGCTATGGCAGCTGGTTCAGGCAGTGCCTTATAGCCTAGTGCAGAGCTGCTCCTACATACACTTTCTCGGCTTGTTTTTTCCTCTGGAGCCTGGCCAGCTCTTTGGGAAGCGTTATCATTCGCTCCGAACGTCTTGAGAAAAAGTAAAAGAGAAAAAAAAAATCAGATGCTGGTATAGAAAAGCATCCCCTAAGCCTTGCCCACCCTCTAACCCATCACTAAAGGATGCTAAATAGGCCAGGAAGCGAACTGTTTAATTCTGGCTGCTGGTGCATTTGTAATCAAGAGCCAAGATGCAATCAAGCACCTTGCACTCCTTTTCATTCGGGGAACAAGAGCCCATGTGCAGCTCCTAGCAGGCGGATGCAGTTTCCACTGAGTCCCTGCAATTTGCAACTGTTTGTTGCTGGATTTGGCCTCTGGATTGCCTGGGTAGCGTGAGGTAGGCTGGCTGCAAATGCCACTCATGTAGGAAATGGGAGTGTTTCTCCTGCTCTGAATACATTTTGATAACGGTTTGCAGCATCTCTGAGTTTGGCCAAGGTTTTCAAGCCAGGTCTTAATTCGCATTTTCCTCATCTGCTGTGCTGGGCTGTGCTTTCGAAGTGGCTCATAGGAGCGGTCCCTGTCTTGAGTGTAAGAGCATCAAGCTCTGAATTGAAGTGGGAAACTTCCAGAGTCTCGTTTATCTTTGTCTGCTTTTACCTGGGCTGGCAAGAGAAATTCCATTAGTTTAAAAACACCACAATCTTTCATAGTAAAACCCCAAATAACCCACCTACCAAACAGAATAATACTTTTTTTTCTCCTAAGATCTACTGCTGTAGAGTTCACCTCTAAAGAAGGGAGACTAGAGCAGGAATTAACTTGAAGGTTGTTCTTACACCATTGTCCTTGCTTTCACCAGCCCTGTTTTAAGCTAGTTGGCAGCTGATGGTTTCCACGGTAGAGGAATGTTACCTGCACACAGGTTGTATTTTGTCCTGTGTTACACATGCATCTGTCTGGAAACATCCACATTGTGAGTGGGTGAGGGAGATTGTGGCCCCTTCAAAGTATTTCCCCTCTGGTCTGGTTCAGCAAGGGTTGGAGGTGACGTGCTGAGAGTTCTGTGGTTCTGGTTGAAGTGATAAGGAGTGAATGCAGTGAGACATTGTGGTGTATTCATGGTCTTTCAAATTATCCAGTCTGAAGGATTCTCTGTATCAAGCCCATCCTTTTCAATAACAGCAAATTTTCACCCTATTCAGTAATATTGAATGAGAAGTACAAAGTCCTTGCACAGGAACGGAGCAGCCCAAGTTTCACAGCTGCAGGACGTTTGTGGTTTGCCCAATGACTTGGGACAAGGAATTCACCTGGAAATCCATCCCAGCTCTCAGCCTCTTGGGGCTGGCAAGGAGCAGTGACCCTACAGTAAAGAACAGCCATTTCACTTGTGAAAAATATGTGCAGAGAACTTTCTGTATCTATCTACAAGCATTGGGTTCAGATCTTATGTGCTGTCAGAGAAGACAGGTGAGATGCAGCCTGGGGTGCTGTGATGAACCCTCTGGAGAGCCCATCAGTTCCACAGAGCCCAGGACCTGCCTTGGAAAGCTGGGGCTGGACAGCACACAGTGCTCCCATGGACAGTGAGTTTCAACCTACTTAGAGCTCAGACTCCACCTGTGCCTCTCAAACTTTTCAGACCTGGTTTATTTTGTAATTTCATATCCTGTCAGTTGGTCTTTAATTAGCAAGGCTGGAGCAGGGCTCCACGGGAGCTTAAATGGGCCTCTTCTTTTAATTAAAAGTTTGGTTTAACAGCCTGAAATAGCAGGCATTAGAAAGAGCCAGAGCTCCAGTGAAGGAGGACAGTCCCTGTGGATGTGCAGTGACATCTTCCTGGCTGCCAGGCCCTTATCACAGGGGTTTCTTTCCTCCTCAAGCTGATGCTGTCACAACAGTGATGCAAGTCCTGAATGTGATATGAAGTTCCAGTCATCTTCCGACCTGCTGCTGGATGCTGTGCCAGAACCACAGCGTGTCTGGTTTGGTAGGTGGCAGTGGGTCATGGAGAGGTGCTGGAAGTCCATTTTGCTTTTATTAGAAGGGCAAACGAGTTTAAAATTTCATCTTAGAGAGCATCTAAGCAGGATGCTCTGTGTGCTTCATAGTAAATTTATTTTTTATAACTTCAATCGTGCTGTTGTGAAATAGCTGTGAAAAAGCTGCTGCCCTGTCCCCTGGCCCAAATTACTCTCATTTGTGGCAATTTTCTATCACTCTTCAGAGCCAGGAAACCTGTACTCATCTGAGTACAGGTCAGCACTGAGTCTGTAACATGAATTCAAGACTTGGGTCATCATTGCTTTGTATCAATCAGTGCTGTAAGATTTGCCATGTGTTCAGTAGTGGGAATGTTTGCAGCATTGATCTGGCAGTTACCCTACGGGGAACAAGTGAACAGGAAATATTTCTTGCTTTGCTTACATCCGAAGACTTGTCTTGTAGCTCAAGGGCAGTATTTGTTCCCTGATTTTTCTCCTGTGCAATGGGATTGACAGCTTGGATTGCAGATAGAGGTGGAAGGAGCTGTGCCCAGAGCAGGGCAAGGGTGATGAGCCAGAGGTGTGGCCATCTGGCTTTGCTTGATCCTTGTGTCATTCTCGAGGGTTTCAGAGCTTCCAGAAACATGTTGCTCACTCAGCCTTCCTGAATCAAGCTGTGATAGGAGCACTGACTGGCGGCTTCCTGTGGATCCCTGAGTGTTTTGGCACAGACCTCTAAAGATATTTGGGTCTTTTAACTTGCAGTCGGTTTGGTTTGGTCACCTAATGCACTGTGCTCCATGAGGATACAGAGTCCATGTGAAAATCACTCAGCTCCTTCCTGCTGGATGCTGGGGAACAGATCATCCAGTAAAGCACCCCTGCCCCATGGTATTAAAATATCCTGACATGGCATTTTGGCTCCTCAGGGATCCCCCTGGCCAGAACCAGGAGCTCCCAACAGCAGTGGAAACATCTTGCATGTGCCACGGGGAGGAGTGGTTCCCTGGGACAGCCAGTTCCCAGTTTTGGAAACTGACCCTGGTGCTGTGGGCTCCCCACCCTCCTCCTTCCCTTCCTGCAGGAAGGGCCTGTGGGTTTTCCAGCAGTGGAACAGGAAAGAAGTGGGGATCCTGTTTACCTACCCCCTGAGCTGCTCACATCTGTTTAAAACCCCTCCTTGCCCCATGCTGCTCGTGGCTGTGGCACCTCGTTTGTCAGCTGTCCTGTCCCTGCTGTGCCCTCTGGAAAGAGCTCCTGCATGGAGCATCGTGTGGGGGGGTCCTGAGGTGCCACAGCTGGACAGGGCTGCAAAACCCAGCGGGATGAGTTGTGGGGTTAAGACCCCAGCACTTGTTCCTGTGTGACTGGGAGATGAAAATAACAGCTTGGTCACCCAGAGACCACGGGGTCTTGGGACTGGAGGGCACGAGAAGGGCGTTTATTGGCACTGCGGTGGGCAAAGTTGGTTTCGCCCTGCCCCAAAACAGCTTCTCTGTTAGATCCTACTAACATCCCATGCATCCAATGAACATCCTTGGGAGGTGTCAGATGATGTCTGACACGTGCAGGAATGTGGAGGTTTGCTGAGACTCCTGCAAAGCCTTGGCTGTGTTTATTATCTCTCACTAGAACACAAGAGGACGTGGACCATGGGCTGTTTTGTTGTGGATGCCCCTTTGCTCCTGTTGGGATATTGGAATTCTCCACAGCTGGGGTAGAAGCCAGGAGGATGAGACAGGGGCTGTGGCTGGAGAGGGTTTGCTGGTGGAAGTGCTTGTGGGGTGGATAAAGGGGAGGCTGGAGATCTCCCTGTCAGAGCAGCATCCACACGCTGCAGGCGCAGGGTGAGCGCTGCCGCCTGCCCTGGCTCTGGGACAGCCTCCTCAGCAACAAAAATCTCTTTAGATTTGGCACAATCGGCGGTGTAAAACGCTGCCTGGGGGGCAGAGGTGTTTAACCTGAGCGAAAGCGTCACGGGCCGTGTTCCTGTGCGTCCCCTGGGACGTGCACAGCCCTGGAAAGCAGCGGGGCTGCCAAGAGCACGCGGGGACACAGCCAGGGTGGCCTTCTCTGGGACTGCTGGTGGGAGGGAGCTTTTTGCACTGTCATGACCCCAGGGGACTGAGGCCTTCCCGTGGGGTTTGGGGACAGCAGGAGTGGCTTGGTGGAGCTTTTTCCCTGCCAGCCTGGGTGGGTGTAGCTGCAAAGTCACTTGCCCTGGGGCTGAGGAGAAGGCTGGTGGCTGTGCTGGCCGTGGCACGGGGTGCTTGGGTAGTGGGTGGTGAGGAGCCCAGGCACCCAGCAAGTCACTGGGTGGCTGCTTTCAGCTAAAATGAGCCCTTTGGAAGCAGTGGTGGCAGCTGGAACCAAATCTGGTGCCATCTGAAATGGGCTGAGCCAAGAGCCTGGCTCTGGCAATGCATCCCTGACCTGCTGTAACCAGGACAAGGTGCCCTGAGCAGAGAGAATGGCACTGCCAGCAGGCAATGAGTGTCACTTACTCTATTTAATTAAATTTGGGAGGCTTTTTTTTATGGCCTATTTTATTTTTTTTTTTGGACAGTTGCTTAACTGGGAAAGTAAACTGGGGAAGAGGAGCTGTCCTTATTTCAAAGGGTCTACCCTTAGCCCATAAATCAGGGCCAGACCTACTGGTACCTGCTGGTGCTTTGTGCAGCCCTGGTAAGGAAAACAAGCATAAATATCACTTTGTAGCTGTTCTGCTTTGCTCGATGAATCTGGATCAGTGTCTCTCTCCCTCCTAATCGGGTTAGTTTTCTTTTGATCTACCTCTGTTAAGGAAACTTAAACTGATTTAGCTATTCCCATCCATTTTCCATTTGCCTGATGGCTCTTTCCACAAGGCTGTCTCAGCTCTATCCTAATTACTGCTGAGTTGTCTGATGCTGCAGCAGGTGACACTCTGCTGTAGAACTTTGTAAATCTTAACCAATGTTCACTGGGAATTTTTTTTGGCAGATGTTTTGTTTCATTTTTGGGGCAGATTAGTTTTAAATTGGCAAATGCACTAGGCTTAAGGAGAAGACAATTGCTGCTAGCTGCCAAAAAGAAAACACTAATTATCAATCATGTTTTATTGAGCCTCTGTTGAACTGATTTGCTGTAGAAAACATAATTTTCTTGTACTCTAGCTTCAGGACATCTGATTTTTGAGAGTTCTGCTCTCTTGATAGCGGTGATGTATGATACAGCATAGAAGAGAGGGGAAAATTAGCTCAGGATTAAAATCTGTGGCATCCTGGAATTTTAATCACCTGATTTGGGGAACATAAAACCATTTTCTGTGCTGATGTGCCACAAAATCGTTGCAGATGCATCTTCCTCGTCACTTCTGCGTGTAGACCCTGTCCCTGCACGTGATTTACAGCACTCCCAGCCGCAGCAGAGTTCAGTGAATGCTGTGGCTTGTTTGTTTGCTCTCAATAGGTCCCAGCTTGTAAATGAGCCTCGAGTTACTGTGAGACAAGATAAGAATACTTGGGGGAAATGTCAGCGTTCCTGCCTTGCTGTGGGGCTTGGCTGTGCCGTGACTCGGAGCAGCGGCGAGGCACCGGCCGAAATCACCCACATTTTGCAAAGGTCCTGGTGCAGTCATTAAGTAAATCAGTGAGTTATTCTCCACTGCAGTTGCATGTGGTGTCTGAAATACCTCTCACTGTGCTCCTGTCATCTATAACACGCTCAAGCTGACCACTGGGACAGGCAGATGGAGGTGAAGGCTCGTGCAGCCCCTTCCCGACTGTTTTTCTCCCGGGATAAATCCCACAGGGCAGTTTTTATCCAGCTATTTTTCCTGTGAGAGGGAAGTGTCATCCATGAAGGGAGATGCTGTGCCCTGTGTGGGATGGACACGTGGGAGCTGGCCTGGGAATGTGGCCAAGTAGGACCTGTCAGTGGGTCAGCGTAGCCTGGCCCCTGTCCATCCCTGCTGGTTTTTTAGTGCTGGGAATGTGCTTCATCAACAGCAAATTTCTCCTTTTTTCCAGCAAGACTGTAGGAAAGGATTTCCAGCCAAGGAGTTGGGAAACCTTGTCATTCAAATTTAGTTTATTCTCTGAAGAAACTCCTTGATTTAAATACTCTGGGTGGAGGAAGGAGGGATCAGATGGCTGCAAAGCATCTCAAAACTGCTGACAACGTAAGGACCTCCTTATGAGAGCTCCTGTTCCTTTCACAGTCCTTTAAGGAATCTCCTTGTAATGCTCTTGGAATTTTACTGCAGAATAGAAACCCAAGGGATGGTTTGTGCACCTTGCCGAGCTGCTCTGGGGCTCAGGTCTGTCAGAATTCTCATCTGACCGGGGCTCTCCTGGCTGGTGCTGGGGTGGAGGAGGTGATGGCTTTGCCTTGCCTCTTGTCCCCTTCCCAGGGTGACTCTGCAGTTCCCAGCTGCTGTGATTTGCCTTTGTGTGCTGAGCATTCATCTCTGCTTTTATGGGAGACATTATTTGCTAGAAATCTCTGGTGCCTGTTCTTCTTCTTAATGTCTTTGACGCTGTTCTGCATCACAGGCACAAACCCATCTGGTTTGTTGGGTCCGTGTAGAGAAAGAGCCCTGCTGAGGAACTGGGGTTGGACTGGAGAGCAGCAGCAAAGAGGTTAATGCTGTCTGTCCCCAAAACTGTGCCTGGCAGCCTGGCTGTCACCTTGCTCCTTTGTGTCCCCAGGGCAGGTGCGTGGCCATTTGCTCTGTGAGGAACGTGTTTGTTGGGAATGGTCCCTTGCTCCAGTGCTCCTGGTGTCCTGTTTGGTGGAAGAGGCAGCACCAGCTGTTCCTCTGTGTGTCCTTCACCCAAAATTGGGTGCTGACATGTGGAGAGCTTGGCCACCAAACTGTGTCTGTCCCCAAGCAGCAGGTTGAACAGATGATGCAATTCATGCAACCAGGGCCCATTTCAACTCACTTTTTGCTGGTGATCCCCTCTCTCCCAGGTGTGCTGGATGGAGGAAAGGTAACAGTCCTGTTGGGATGTGGGGCCAGGCCGGGGTTACAGCTGTGGGAGCTGGCAGGAGCCGGGGCAGGAGACGTGTGCAGCCTTCACGTGCTCGCTTTTCAAAGGGGAACAACTAGAATTTGGTTCAGGGTTTGTAGGTCAGGTTTCCATTACACAACTGTACTGGTTGCAGCTGCTCGTGTGAGATCCAGACCTCGTTGGATGCTCCTGGTGGGGTGGGCTCCTTTCCCTGGGAATTATTCTTTATGATCAGAGGAACAGAAAGAAACAGAAAGAAGCGGGATTCCTCTGTTGTAGCACTAATTGGGTGCTGGTGGAGGGTTGGAGTGGGATTGCCTCAGTCAGTGAAGTGTGGGAAAGTTCTCGAACGCATTTTTTACAAAGAACCTGGAATAACAATAATTTTCATAAAGCCTGTGTTTTTCCCAGACAAAGGTGAACCAAAAACAGCTGGGGAGGGATCTTGTGCTTGATCCCAGAGGATCAGATATCCTGCATCTCCCAGAACAGGTACAAGTGCTCTTGGCACAAGTCACACTGAGTGTGTGGGTCTCTGCCCATGCCTTCAAGACAGGACTTCTTGTGTGAGGAAGTTATACCCCTAGTTTAGGGACTGAGAGTACAACCCTCCCACTTCATTTCACAGGGGATGAAAGGGTCCATGATGTCTCCAGGATCCAAAGCACTTGGATTCCTGACCTCATGATGGTCTGTAAGGGCCCTGCCTCCCCGGCTAGCCAGCCCCACTCCTGTTCATGAAGGATTTGCTCTCAAAAAGGTGTTTAGTAGGATGCTACAGGCCTCTTCTGCTGGGTGTTGGTTGGCAGAAAAATGCATGTTCTTGCACCAGAAGCTGCCAGAGTTGCTCAGTCATGCTCAGTGCTGGAGGTGCTGAATTTTGGGGTTAGGAGCAGGAGGAAGGAGGGGAGTGCTGGGTCCAGCCCAAGCAGTCGCACAGGGCTGCACATCTGCCCATTCCCTGCATTCCCAGCCAGCTCCTGGTGCCCTGTGCTGTCACTGGGATCCACCTCTGCAACCTGTAATTAGTGCTGTCAGCAGAGCGGTGTAAGCAGCCACCTCAGTGTTAATTACTTTAATGAACTTACCAAGGTGGGTTGAGCTACGAAAGCATTTTGTTGTTACTGTAAATTTTCAAGTCAAAATATTAGACTGTGGGATCGATGGGAGGTGACACAAAGCTGGAGCCTGGCTTTCCTCTTGTCCTGATGCTCAAAATTGGGGTTATTTTAGTTAATTTGATCAGGTAGTCTATTCTCATCAAGCAGCTGTGGCAGGACAGAGTAAGGAGGCTCTCTCCCCCGTTACTCCTCGGTGTAAGGGATGCAGAGAGTACAAAGCAATCTGCCATTCAAGCCCTGAAGATGGATGTCACCATTCCTGCACTGTGACAGCTCAAAGGTGGTCTGTGGCGCTCAGGCTCTTGTAGTGTTAAATATGTAATGAAAAACTTCCCTAGGAGAGGGATCTGCTGGTGAGGGAGCTCTCAGAAGCAAACAGGATGGGATAAAATGGCTCATTAACAGCACTGGGTTTAGAACAGAAATAAGCAGAGTTTTCACCGCTGGGGAGAGGAGAATGGGCCTGCTGTTGCTTGTGGCAAAACTTGATGGGGAATTTTAATGACTGTTAATTATTTTGCAAACTGCCATTTTATTGGAAAATGTGATATACTTTGGGAAACTGAAGCTGTTCTCCACTGGTGCAGAAAGGAAAACGAGAACTGCTCTGAGCTGCCTCTTGCTGCAGAGGCTGGGGGAGGCATTTCATTTGCAATACTGATGTGGGGAGTTGGTCCTTCATCCCAGGACAAGAGCCCTCTCACAGGGATGAAGGGAGAGAAGTCAACAGATGGTTGGACTTGATGATCTTAAAAGTCTTTTCCAACCTTAGCAAATCTATGATTCCAAGTGGGATATATTGTGCTCTCCCTGCTCCCTGCTGTTGCCTGTGACTCCTTGTTCCCAGCATCAAGGAGTTGTGGCTTCAATGTTCAGAGATACTGCTCTGTTAAATGGGGTTCTTAAAACCCTTGTAAGAGATGCAGGAATGACATATTATTTAATTTGGTGGTTTGAACTATGTATTTTGTTAATGTATATAATAATAATCTAATTATGTAACATTGTATAATAGATATCATTATAATAATAATAAACTCAGTGTGTAAACACAAAGCAAAGAATTAAAAAGAAATAAATCAGTGTATGCACAGAGACCGAAGTGCTCGTCTCACGTCAGTGACCTGGCCTAAAGAACTTTCTGGAGGAGACTTTCAGCTCTTTTCCTCTTTATATCAAGTAAAAGACTCCCAGACTGCCCCTGAAGGCTGGTGTAGAGCAGTCTGGGAAGTGTTGGGAGCCCTGAGCAGCCCGAGCTGCTGCAGGTTTGAACCCCAGACCTCCCCTGCCTTGAGGGATCATCCCTGTTCCCCTGCCAGGGCCGGAGAAGGGAGCAGGTTTTCTCTCTCTGGTTTGCTGAGTTCAGGCTGTATTGTGCAGATGAAAGATTGAAGCTGATGGAGATGGCTTTTGAAAGGGAGGGAGCTGCTCGTGAAAGAGGAAAGTGCTCCCGACCCCGTTCCTTTCTTTTCTGCATCAAAGTGCCGGAAGCTCAGCAGAGGAGAGCTGGCAGCAAAAGCTGTCCTGAGTTCACATGAGGCTGCACTTTGGTGTCTGTGCACAGGGCAGGGGTGGGCGATGACAGCAAGTTGGAGGGGTTTTTTTTTGCCTTTCTGAAGTCTAAATGACCTGTCAAGCTCTCGAGCTGCCTCCCCGTGGGCCTCCCAGCAGTCACAAAGCTGCATTACATCACCCAGCCTGGGAACACTCATCTGCTACTTCTTGAGGTGGTGGGAAGCAGAAGTCACGTGGAACTCGTGGCAGAAGTTGTTTGAAAGAGTTTTCAACTTCGTGCGATGGAGCAGGTGAGATGATTGTTAAAACAAGGGGGTCTGTATGCACAGCACTCACTGTCAGCTCACAGACCAGCCCAGGTTGGGCCACTCTGTGCCTGCTTGTTTTGACTGAACTTGAATGCCTTTTTGCAGTTTCTCTCATTTATTATAAGCATTACTGTAGCTGTAAAAAACCTGCATTTCTGCCAGCTCAGGTGCTAACTTTGATTCAGCTCTTTAACGTATGAACTGTTTTCCATGCAGTGCTGAAATCATCTGGTGATGATGTTCACAGATAAACTCTTCTTGACTTCTCTGACAAGAGATTGTTGGACACTGGACTTTGGGGATTGCTTTGGGATTGGAGGTGTTTGACCTGCAGAGCAATTTGAATGCCCTGCTTTGTTAATACAAAAACCAAATTGTGGGCTGTGTGATTTGTCTGTGTGACAGGTGCTGGAATGAAGGTTGAAAGAGCAGTGGTTGCAAAGTCTGGGGGAATAATGAGATTGGAGCAGCCCTGAAAAATTGCAAACTTCTGGGACTCCTCTCTGTGAGAGTGGAGGTTAAAAGAGGTTGTTCTGGCTGAGTTGCTGGTAAAGATCAGGGATGGTTGTCAAGTGGAGGCTTGGTGACCAGACGTGCTTCATCACCACCTTGGTGATGGCTTCCTTCCTCATTCAGAGCTAAATGACATGTGCTGCTTTGCTGGAAGAGCTCCAGGGGACCTTGCTCCCCACCTAGCTCCCTCACATCTCGAAAACTGCTCTCCTTGCCCAGCCCAGATCCTCAATAAAATCCCCATGGATTACTGAACTCTGGAAAGACAAGGTTCACCGTGGGGTCTGGCTGTGTCAGAGCTGAGCCTTCAGCTGCTTTGTCCAACCGCCCTTGGCTGAACAACAGAAAGAATGGGGGAGAGTAGAGTTTTCTTGTGCTTGAAGGGCAGAGCTGGGACTCAAGGGCAGTGTCACAGCTGTGCCACGGACTGTCACTGTGACCTTGGCAAAGAAAGGTCCCTGAGCCTCCAGAGTCTTGGTCTAACTTGGGCTGAGATGTCACATCTGTGAAATGAGGCGAAAACTGATTGTAAAATCCAAGGAGACAGCCTGGAGCTCACTCCACCAACGGCAGCAGCACTTTGGGAGATCTCTGGTTGAAAGGTGCTGTTGAAATCCAAATCTCTGAAATGTGTAAAATTTGCTGCTGAATGAGTACAGATTGCAAAAGCAGAAGGATTGCCGAGGATTGATGGTGCTTCTCTGGTAAAGTTCAGGTTGCTGCTAAACTTGCAGGAAAGTTTTTTTCTGTACTGTTTGCATTTTAAAATGAAACCATGTTCTGTTTTTCTCTGACATAAAAAAAGGGGAGGTGTGTGATTTTCTGCTTTTATAGACATTTCCTTTCCCGCATTGTGTAGCAGCACAGCATTTCCAGTTAGTGCTGCAGAGCAGAGGGTGAGGTTTTTGCAGATTACTCTTTAACTCCTGGCATGTCCTCTGCGGTCCCCCGTGTGGGTGATGGTGTGAGACACATCTGGGCTGGCAGCAGCCCCTGCCGTGGCCGTGTCACGCAGAGCGGGGCCGCGCTCGGCGCGTGTCCCGGCACACCGCACCTCTGCCCCGGCCACGGGGCACCCCGGGTCAGCAACGCAGCCATCCCGGGGAGCAGACCTCAGGAGGTGGATCTGTGCCTCTTAAAGATCTTTCTCCCCAATGTCCTCATCCTAAACTGAAAGGAGACAAAGTTGGAGGGGGGGAAAAAAAAACCCCTAACAGTGTTGATTGAGGTCGGAGTGGAGAAGGCACTGAAACAGCCAGAGCAGATGGAGAGAAGAGACCAGGGCTCCCTAAAGACCAGGACATGGCTAGAGAGGCAGGACAGAGCCCAGTCTGCCACGAGCTGCTGGGATGTGGTCAGCAGGCTGTCACTGCAGGGAACCGTTGGGTATTGACTCAGAGCAGCTTGAAAAGCAGATCTGTGTTTCCCCACCCTCCACCACAACCTCTTTTCCGTTACTCTAAGTAGAAAGTTTCCTGTTTTATAATTGAGACTCTTGAAAACATTCACGTGGTTCGGGTCACCGTACAGCTGCTTAGCTGAGGCCATAGGATGCCTGAAATACGAGCTGGGGCAGAGGCTGTTGGCTCTGGAACCTAAGAGCACTTTCAAATGGCAATAGGAACTATTTCCTGCTACACAGAGCACGTTAGAGTATCCTCTTGCAAATACTGACAGTCTGGCTCTGTGTGGAGGTTGGAGGGGCCATGGCAATTCTGCCCCTCTGATCACCTGTTATGTTATTGTGTTAATGTAGCTGGGGAGGCTTTTCATGGACTCAGACAGCTGCAGAAGTTTCCCTCCTGACACCATTGCTCCCTTTTATCTAAACACTTCTCGGGCTGTCATTTCTATTAAAGCTAATTAATTTTTATGATGCATTTCCTTTTTTGGTACCCTGAAAGATTTAATTTCTAATAAGCTTAGTGCAGACAGGTGCTGACTGCTCCATGTCTCAGTAGACAGATTTTGGTCCAACACATCAAAAGTTGTTTCTGAACATGTACATAAGTGGGATCCTCTGTGCTGCTCAGATAAAAGGCTTTAATGTTGTGTTGTCTGAATGGATTAGCATGTGTTGTCATGACTTCCAAGAAGAGTTTTTTGTGGGAAGAAAGCTGGAAGTAGCCAGAGCAGTAGGACAACAGGAGGTCCTGGTTGAGCTGCTGACTCTGTAGGTGCCCTTTGTCTCGCTCTGCCTGAAACTCAAAGAGAAGTGAGATTTGTTGCTCACCTGCTTGGACCCACCAAACGCAGCATTTCAGGTGTGAACTGAGGAGATGGGGGATGCAGGTGCCCTTTGAGCTGCCCATGGAGGACATGGGGCAGTCCATTGTCCCCCACTTTGTGTTGTTTTTTCCCTGCTCAGGCCACTGACTCGTGTGGCTTCAACCACAGCAGGACCATTCCCTCTGAACTATCACACCCTCAAAGCCAGCACTGCTCTGCTGGTTGCCAAGCTCCTGAGTCATCCCTGGGAAACTTGGCCTTGGTTTGCTTGGTCCATGCCTCCCTAAGTCTGACTTAATAAATTTTTTTTAGCACTCTTTAAATCAAGACCGTTCAAATAACTACTCCAAAATGCCTCCTAAAGAGAGAGAGGAGGCTCTTTGGCAGCCCAGGTGTTTCTGTCACAGTGATATTGGGGAATCTGCTTTCCTGGCTCCCTGCCCACAGCAATCCTGCTGAAGGCAGCTGAGCCCAAAGGTTATGTAAAACACTCATCCCTTTCAAATCCCATCATCTGTTTAAAAACCATCCCCAAATGATTTATTTATTCTTCCAATAACAGATGAGGAATGGGAAACCAAGGACGTAATCTTTGACTTTAGTTTTGCTTTATGTATTTGACATCTCCAGTGTGGACCAATGTCACTGTTGGTCTGACAGGAGAAGAGGATCAGGATACTGTGAACATGACACAATATCCTTAGAAAGGTGTGTCAGATGGCAGCATCCTCTAATTTTTATTTTCCCCATTGAAATAAATTTGGCTTTGTTTCTGCTGTGCCCTTGGAGCACTGCTGGCTGCAGATGGGCAACTCACACACTTCCTTATCTGAGTAATCCCAGGTGGATGGCAGCCGTTAAAGAAAGATGCTTTATCATCACTGGCACTAAGTGGATTATCAGGGCTTGAAGTGCTGTATGCAGAACAAGAAAGATGTGGGATGCAGAAGGGTGTGGGGGCCAGGCTGTGGCCTGTCCATCCAAGACACAGCTGTAGGAGGCTGTCCCTTTGTAGCATTCCTGTTCTTGCTCTGGTGCTACAGTGATGGGTAAGGGTCAAAGCATAAAGCAAAAATCCGGTGAAATACTGACAAAGAGGGGGAGAAAGAATTGGACCCTATGCATTAAACAAATGTAGGACTTGTTGACTTGCTGCCAGAATAAAACTTGTATGAGCCGGGCCCCCAACCCTGCAGGAGGAGCCTGCCATGAGACAGAGGCTCCTCGGGGCTGAGGAGGGCTGTGCCCTGTTAAGTAGGAAGCATCAAAGTCAGATTTTCCTTGAGGGAAGCAGCACCTGGACTGAGCATAGCTGCGTGCAGTGTCCCTGCCCGTGTGAATGTGGCACGAAGCAGATGGGGCTCTGCTGGCCTCTCTCCAAACTTCCCAGATTTTGTGGATGTATTGGAAGCAGTGTGTGTGCCCGGCTGTAAACTGGGTGGGAAGTGTTTAACAGGCTTTGAACCTTCCCGAGAAAGCTCAGTGATCAATCAGGACGGGACGTCTCGATCGCTGGCTCAGCAGGCAAACTGGGCCATATTTATTTTTAGGTGTACTACGTGTTTGAAGTGGCATTTTACTTTCTGTGGGGTTTTTTTTCATTTTTTGAAAAGCTTTAGGGAGCTGCAGAGTTTATCAATGGACCAGGATGGGCTATCAGTTGTACATTGCAGGGAGTGGAGGGTAAGGCTGAGTTCATCCTGTTATTGCTCAGAGTTTAGATGTGCTGTAAAATGTGAATATCATTGTGTGCTGTGCTAGGAAGCTGATGCTTTGCTGGCAGAGCGCTCCCGGCTCCAGTGCTGTTTTCCTGGCATTGTTTCTCCTGTGTAATAAATATCCCTGCAAAACCACAGCAGTAAACACGCAGCTTTGAAGTAGCTGAGCCCATCCATAGTCCCATGCCTGGCAGGCTGGGATCAGTCTTTCCAGGCATTTGCCAACACCCCTGCGTGTGTGTCACTACAAATAATGCTGCAAGGAGCTGCTTCTGCTACACTGGGTCTTTGACTAATGCTGCATTTGGGTGAAAGGGACTTGGAGCAATGTGTAAAAATGTTTTATTAACCTAAGTGAAACTTCCTTTTATTGAGTGAAATCACTTATGAACATACAGGAATTATTCTACTGCTGTAGAAACCTCACCTTTTAAAGGTGGCCTGAAAGTGCCTAGTTCCCCAGAAGGTGAACTGGAAGAGTTTATATGATTTCAAAGAGAAATTGTTGAGTGCAGAAGATCAAGATAAACTTGGGTTTTTAAAAAGTAGTGGCCTGTGTGTCTGTGTAAACTTGGAGCACACAGATAAGCCTGCTTGCCAGTATAGGCAGTTTGCCACTATATATTTTTGGGAGGAATCAGGACCTCCTGTCAGGAAGGTGTCTGTTGGTTGTTTTTTTTTCTCTCCATGGTATCCATATCAGTTCCAGTTGGCTTTTTCTCTTAGGAGTTATTAATGCTTGAGGTATGCAAGCACTTGGTATACATGGGAGTGTAATAGTATCCAGAATTTTATGGTGTAGCTTATTGACTTAGGGGAAACTGCACTAACAAAGGCTTTTTTTTGTTTCTTCATCTGGTTTAGGAACTTTTCCGGAAAAGCTGTTTCTAGTGTAAACTCAGTGGGAAGTAGCACCAATAAAAAATGATTGTGCTGTAATATCTCTTGAGGTGGGAGACCCATGTTGAATTTTCCTTAGGACCTTTGCAGTGTTGTTTTTGCCTTTCCCCTGCTTTTTAGTTTTTGGGGAGAATAAGCGAGGCTGGGAGGAGAGGGAGCTCCCGAGAAGTGGTTTGCTGTGTTTGGGGAGGAGAATCTTTCTGAGGCTGCCCCAGGACATCTGATGGAGGGCAGCTTAAAACCGAGGCTTTATTTTCACAGCTGTTGTGGGAGCTTTTTTCCATTTAACACAGCACAGATGTGAATGATAAAATATAAATTGAAGATTAATGTACACCATCTTGGTGTGTGAGCGGTTCAATTATAGGCAGAGCAAGGAGAATAATGGAAAATACATTTGAGTGATTGCTCAGTTAATATAATTTGCGATGAATTATTCACAACAATTTGTTCACCCGGCTCTTATTGTAATTCATTTTCGTTCCTTCGTTTGCTGTGCGTTTGGAGCTGCTTCCCACAACTCGTGCTCGACACGTAAGGAGGAATATCCACGCACCCAGCCCCTGCTCCCCACCTGCCCCCGCCTGCCTGCAGCGCACAGACTTGATGGAGCTCAGCACTGGGGGCACTGAGCTCTCTAAGAACTTAATCGTAGCGTTAGAGAGGAGGCTGCTGCTGCTGTGACCCCGCAGAGCCCCTTCTGTCGGGCTCAGGGGCTTGCAGAGGTCCGTGCTATTCCATGGGCATATGGGGGGATTGTCCTTCCAGGAGTGGAGGCTTGAGCCGGCAGAAGGCGATCAGCTGGCGCTGAGTGATTAATCGGTGTCCTTGGGAGCTCAAGCGTTCGCTTCCTACCTGTGCAGCAACAGTCGTGCCTGCAGGTGGGGGAGAAGGTGCTGGGCTCTGCAGAGAGGTGTGTGGCACTGGCAGGGCTTGAAGGGAAGCGTTTTGCGTGCTCACATCCCTTACGTTGGGTGTGAAGCAGCAGAGCAGGTCGGTGGCGCTGCCACAGCCCTGGAGCTCAGGGTCCTGCTTCCAGCACTGCAGAGCATCAGCGTGCCCTCCCTTTCCTGTTCTTAAGGCACTGGACACCCCTCAAATGTGAATTTCTCTGCAAGTTTATCAGAAAGGAGGGCTTGGTCTTCCTGGCCCTTTGGGAAGGACTGTTCCTGGGGGAACGTGTCCATGTCCTCCCTCCTTGTGCTTCTGCAGCTTGCAGGGGGCGGGGAGTGATGAAGCTGCTCTTTGCCACCCCATGCCCTGCTGTTGGAGTGGTGGGCAGGAATGGGGCTGTGTTGTGCTATGAGCTTGGGATGGTGGACAGAAATGACGCTGTATTCTGCTGTGAGCTTGGGGTGGTGGGCAGGGATGGGGCCGTGTTCTGCTGTGAGCTTGGGGTGGTGGGCAGGAATGGGGCTGTGTTCTGCTGTGAGCTTGGGGTGGTGGGCAGGGATGGGGC
>VZRJ01013171.1:1195496-1212670 GCA_013397565.1 Ptilonorhynchus violaceus
AGCTGTGTTCTGTTATGAGCTCGGGGTGGTGGGCAGGAATGGGGCTGTGTTCTGCCACGAGTTTGGTGGGACGCTGGGTAAATGCCCTTGCTTGTGAAATGTAATAGGAAATCAGTTCTTGGGGACTTCTGCCCAGCTGCTGGGATTTGTTGTGTGAAGCATGAGGAATACTGAAGGCAGCATCCCTGTGACTTTAGAGGAAGGAGCCAGGAGGACTCGTTGCTGCCTAGCCCTGTGCTCCCCTGCAGAGTACTGAGATGCAAACTTCGGTTTAGGAGAAGTTTTTAGACTCAGAAAGGAGTCTGGTCTGTTCTTCATGCCTTGTTTGCCTGGACTTATTGGTACCACATCCGTATCTAACTTCAATTTCTGACTTTTTTGTGCCCTTTTCTGGTGTCCTGTGGTTGTCATTCTCAGTGGGTTGGGAGATGCTGGGAAATAGGGTGAGCCTGTCCCGAGGGCAGACGTGAGCCAAGGGGAGTGCACTGGGAACATGAGGGCTGCTGCAGGGGTTAGTGAAGAATTCAAAGCTGCTTTAGGGTAACATAAATACTTCTCTGAATCTTAACCCTTCAGGGCCTCTTACAAGCTCTGTCAAGCCATGATCACAGTGCCTTCAACACAAAACCCTGTAATAAGCTGGGATTTATGCTGCCGCTTCTTCCCATGGAGAGACAGCACTTACAAGGTTAATTTGCCAGCATCTACTTGTCCAAATCTCCATAATCAGGCAAAACATGATTATGGAGCTGCGTGTCATTAGTACACAATGGCACTTAACTGACTGAGATTGAATTAAAACCCTAATGGCAGAGCATCCACAGTAAATAAGAGACAAGCAGACCCACTGGTAAATGACTCGTCTATCACTCAGCGTGGATTAGGAGAGCAAGTGCTCAGGGCTGGCCAGAAACAGTAGAAGCAGAGTCATTAAATTGGATATATTGGCTGGGGTTCAGTGCTCTTATTACTGTTAAGCATGCAAGTGCTGGGGGGTGTGAGCCCAGTGTAGGCGTGGGCTTCCTGCACTGGCTTTTGAGCTGGAAAAAGAACAGAGGCTTTGGATTCACTGTGGTGCTGGGTGAGTTCTGTCTTTGCTGTATTCTGCTTTTTTTTGCATCAGTTTCATCGAACAGGTGGCAACGCCTTGAAATTATTTCCAGCAAAAGTAAACCCAAGCATTCATTTTGAAACAACTCTGTGATATGAAGTGTTTTATTTCACTTCTGTCTGGTTTTGCCTTCCTTTGTGATAACGTCAGAGCAGAGGCTTCCAATCAAAATTCCACTTTGCTTTCGACTTGCCTTTCTCGCAAGTGCGTTTTCCAGATCTTTTAAACAAAGCCTCATAAATCAACACTGATGTCACGGTGGGTGTGTTCTCCATGCTCTGTTCTGGATGCCAGAAGTGCTCTGTCCCCAGGGACAGCCCTGCGGGTGGTTTTCCCTGTGGATGCGCTGGGGAGAGAGCTCCCTCTGACAGTGGGACAGGGAGCAGAGGCTGCAGGAGTGGGCAGCCTTGCAGTGGTTTGGACTGCCAGCTCTGAGGATGGACGTTGCCCTTTCAGCTCTGTCGGTGTGCCTCGTTGTGCAGCTCTGGTTTCACTCGGTGCTCGCATCCCTGCCATCAAATAAGATGTGACGTGAATATCTGTTGCTGCTCTGGCCCTGGGGAGATGATTATGAACCTCTGGCTTGTGCTTGTGCCGTCAGTGACATTTGAGGTAGGAAAAGCATTAGGTACTGAAATCTCTGGAGAAAAAGCAGGGAATGAGCAAGTAAACAGCACAACATGGGGATGGATCATCAAGATCTGTCAACAGTGATGAATTTGAAGAGTTTCTGGTGTTGCTATTAATTTATGCCCTCTGCCAGCCTTGTTGCTATTACCCCGTGCAAGATCTGTACCTCAGAGCAAACTTTGTTTTTCACCTAGGGGCTGATGACTTTTCCTGTGTTTTGGAAATTTGCATTTTAATGGAATAAATCTTACCCTTTCCCCCCAAAGCAGTGATTAAAAACTAAAGCCTGTGGGAAGCTTTCTCCAAACACCTTAACGGATCAAGTGAAGTGTCCAAAGCACCCCTGGTGTATTTAGATGTGGCAGGGCCCTGAATGTCTTTGGCTTCTCATCATGGATGAGATGACTTCTTGAGGCAAGACCTGATCCCTCTCACAGCAGGAGGAATCTATCTCTCTCATGGTTGTAACTTGGGACCCTAAAATTCCCTTTCAGCTCTCCTGGGCTGCAGAGTGCAGAGGTTGCACTCAGACATTGCAAAGCACACGGTAAAAATGGAGACTGTTCCAGCACAGCTATGAAAATTTTAACTGTATTAAGTCTCTTTTGGAAGGAAGTTGGGGGAAAATTGTGTGCTGGTGCTCTCTGCTGGATAAACCCAAGAAGGCTGTTCTCTCACTGGCACTGTGGTGACAAGCCAGGGTTGGGTTTGTGGCAGCTCTGCTCACCCTGATGGTGTGAATTGCCTTGTCTTGAGCCGGCCAGGGCTGGCTGAGAGCAAGAGATGTGGTAGGGGTACTGCTCTGACTCTCCTCTGTCCTTGCCTTGCAGTGTGTTACTTGCTGAAGAGCAACATCAGCCCCGACCTGTGCAATGAGGATGGATTAACTGCGCTGCATCAGGTGAGGTCTGGGAGGAGGTGCCACCTTCCAGCATCTTCCTGCTGCCCTCTGAGCAGACCTGTCCAGGTTAAACAGGGAGACCTCTTGTATATAATTTTTTTTTGCTCAGTTGAAGCAGTGAAACTTCACCGTGTTGTGCTGGTGATCTGGTTTCTTGGGGAGCAAACTGAGATCAAACCCTTTTCTTGCTGTATCCCAGATTTTATTCAGTGATAATAAGAGGTCAGGAATCAGGACTGGACTTGAGATGTGAACATTTTCCCCACCCTTTAATCTTTGTAGGACTGGGCTGGAAATCTTAAAGCAGATTAACTCAAATTTAGAGACCTTGGCAATCCACGAGTTTTGGAAAAGGTTTAAATAAAGGATGCACAAGATGCTTGAAGAACCTGAGGCTGCTCACTGTAGGCTTAGGGACTTGCCAGAGTCTCTATGAGATGGCAGCAGCTGATCACCAGTAAAATACAGACTTTCTGTAGTGGTGTGGAGGTCTGTGGCCTTCCCTGGAGCCTCTGTGCTGTTTCCATAAGGGTTTTTCTATTCTCTCTGAGCCCGTGGGACTGGCCGTGCCTGGCAGCTGCCGCCTCCACTGCCTCGAACAACAGTGGCGTGGTTGTCACACTCAGGGTTTTCTGGCCATCACTCCCTGCTGTAAATGCTCCCTTTGACTTGGGATTTTGGATTCTTTTGCCAGTCGCCTGCTCTCTTCAAAGCTGGTTGGATGTTTGTTTAAAAATGCAAACTGGCTCCTAGGAGAACAAAAGGTCCCCACCACCACCAGCACCCGCTCTGCAAAGAGATGTTATCCTGCACACAGAGAAACACTGGCAGCCTCCTTGCTTTCCCATTGAGAGATCAGTTATTATAAAGGTGCATTTGGGCGTTCAAGTGGGAGCTTTGCATCCACTAGAATTGACTGAATCCCTGTGCAGAGAGCAGCCCCTCAGTGGACATGTTAGCAGTGGCTTCCAGTGAAGGATGCAGTTACATATCTGTGATAACTTGTCTGTGTGACAGGCAGGGCTTTAACCTCACTTCCATGTCCAAATAATGAACAGAAATAGAAATACATGAAGGGTCCTTGTCACTCAGCTGCTAAAATGCTTGTTGTGGGTTGGAATTTGGCCCCATTAGTGGCCCATACTGTGTGCTGCAGACAGTAATGCGGAGACCACAAACAGGCTTCTTGCACAAGAAGGAATCTTATTTTAAAGCCTTTATCACATGCACCTTCATGTCTACAAGTGAACGAGAGGTGGATCAAAGAGCAAATTCCACCTTCACCAAAGGAAAGAGGCTGAGGCTCTCCTGGCCAGCTGCCTCTGGGGCTACACTTGAAATGCAGAAAGGAAGCTGATTTTTTTCAGGAAGTGAAGGGTGCTCTGCAAAGTATCTCATAACTCTAGGAATCCAGTTTGTGCCTCTTCAGATAACTGTGGTAGGTAGCGTGAGCTCCTGAGAAGACTTTTGCTCATCACATGCCAGTGTGTGGGATTTTCCCTAAGAAAAGGGAATGTCAGCTTGTCAGCTCATCCCTTGGTATGTGGTTATACTGGTTACAGTGAATTTCTGCTATGTTTGCTCTTGAATATGGAAGACCCAGTGGAACAGAAGCTGTGAACGTGTTTGCTGTTCTTCCCTGCTGGTTCTGCCCCCGCACCAGCAGGCCCTGTAAAACACCAGTGACCTTTGCTCTGTCCTGTGTGGGTGTTCTGCATGGTGCCCTTCTGACCTGCTGGTGCTCAGTTTGGTGTTTAAATCTGCTGGAGGTGCTTGTTGCCAAACAGTGCAGGATAAAGCAGGTCTCCACATCCAGGTACCCTTTATTATTTTACAACTGAGCGGGTATGAGCCCTCATCTTCCTAAAGTTTAACAAAACCCCAATCTGTCTGCATCTCTTCCTCACCAGTGCTGCATAGACAACTACGAGGACATAGTCAAGCTTCTCCTCAACCACGGGGCCAACGTTAATGCCAAGGACAACGAGCTGTGGACTCCACTGCACGCAGCAGCCACGTGTGGCCACATCAACCTGGTGAAGATCCTCATCCAGCAGTAGGTGGCTTTTTGTGTCTGTCCTTTCTGCGGGTCTGATTCTACCCCCAGCTTCTGTGGCTGGAAACTGAGACTGCTTAGGACCTTGCAGTGGTGGTTGTTGTTCCCTGCTTTCAGGCTATTCATGCAACTCCTTCCTGCTGGAGGGAGAAGGGGGTGGAGGAGGAAGAGCAGAGAGGCTGAGGAGATAATAAACCCCTAGATGACTAGGCTCAGTTTCATGAAGCTTCTGGAGACTGGGCCAAAATCTGCCCCTTTTTGCCTGTATTCTGGTGTGTCTGTGTGTGCTTGTGGAACCGTGGTCGCTGGGTGGGTAGAAACAGGAGCAGCCAGCAGGATTCACCCTCAAGCTCCTAAACATCGCTTCAGATCTTGCAGCCCCAGCCAAGCAGACACTGGTGTAGGAGGGCAGCAGTGTGTCTGCGGAACTCAGACACCCGGCTGAACTTTGTGACCTGTCTCACTGGGTCTTAATTAGTGACCAGTACACTTCCTGTAGTGTTTGTTCCCCAGTGGTGGCACAGGCTGCTTGCATGGCACCTTCCACTTGACCAAGGCCCCAGAGCTCAAGTCTTTTCCAGACTTGCCAGCGAGGAGGAGGGAACCAGGTGTGTTTTGAGCTGTTTCATGAGCACCTGTGGTGAATCCTGCCTGGAACAGATAGTTCTGCCTCTGTATGGAGCCCTCTTCTCCCTTTCCCAGAGTGCTGGTGCTTTGGGAGTGTTAACCTGCTGCCTTGCACTGCTGTGCCTGCTGCTTCTTCCTCAGGGAGGGAGTGTTCTCCCTGTGGTGCTGTCATCTGGGAGATGAGCATTGAAAATTTGGCCCTTCTTTGACTGTATAATGAAGGAGAGAAGAGGATGCAGTCAAGCATTCCTTGGAGGATGTTCCCACTTGGGTTAGGAAGTTTTTGGATGAGGATTATAGAAATGGAGCAGATGTGGAACATGGAGCATTACTGACTCATGAAGGAGGTGCAGGGTGCTGCCTTTCATCCAGTTCTGGAATTAATCTTCCCCATTCATAGCTCCACAGCTTTGCTTCAAGTCTTTCTTAGCTCATGCATATCTTGGTGGCATTTGGGCAACTATTAAACCCCGGTTAGTTTTTCCTGAGCATTTATCCCAGTGTTTGGCACTGTCTGCTCTGGGATGTCTGAGGTCCTTCCTTGTGTAACTCGGTTTTCCCCTTGCAGTGGGGCAGACCTGTTGGCAGTAAATGCAGATGGCAACATGCCATACGACCTCTGTGAAGATGAACCCACCCTGGATGTCATTGAGACTTGCATGGCCTATCAAGGTAAGGAGACTGAGTTCCCATCAAAAACAAAAATGGGTCAATGTGGTGCTAAAAATTTCCTTGTTTCTCAGCTCTTGATGTGCCTCTGGAGAAAAGCAGAGAGCTGCTCCTGGCATAATTTCTTGGAACCTGACTCTGTCTAGTTATTCAGATTCCTAAAGATCATGAGGGTGAAGGATGGCTGACAGTCCCCTCAGCTCTGTATCCTTCTCGAAGGATGTGAGCTCTTATCTGTCTGATTTTCCTCAGCCAGTGGAGACAATGACCCTTGGTAAGTCTCCCCTTTCTAACTGGAATTTTAACAGGGATTACCCAGGAAAGGATCAATGAGATGCGGGCTGCCCCGGAGCAGGTCATGATCTGTGACATTCATGACATACTTGCGACTGGACAAGACCTGAACAGGACTGATGCCCAAGGTGCTACGCTGGTGAGTGAAACTGCAGTGGCTTCAGTTTCCTTCAGCCCAGGGGTTATGAAACCTGCCCCAGAGCAGGACTTACACAAAATCAACAGTGCAAGTCACCGAGAGGAGAAATCCCACAGTGTGGAGTCACAGAACAGAGCACATCTGCTGACCCCTGGGGAAATGGGACTGAAAGACCTCCCAGTAACCTCTTGCTGCTTGCTAGTCCTGCGGACTGGCTGGACTCCTGTGGAGGAGATGTGAGAACCCTCTGGTTTTCATGGGAGCAGGATGTGGTGTTGGGTGATCTGTCTGCCTCTTTTCTGCCTTGTGTGGGATCTGGCTCACACGGAGTCTGTGCTGCTGTGTTTGTTCATGCGAGGTGGCACCTGCCCCTGGGCAGAGGAGGGCACCCAGGACGAGGGTACAGCACAAGGCAAGCTGGCACCTGACAGGGACTGACAAGGCTGAGCAATCCTAGCTCTTTCCCACCTGCAGATGTGTCTCTTAAATTGTGTTTTACAACAGTCCCAGCTTAGGGAAAGTTCAGTAACGAGGTTGTATGTGTTGGGAATTTCATACAACCTTGGGCATTCGATGCTTGGGTCCAGACATAACTGCCACACAGGCACTTGGTTCATGTGTTAGATGGCCAGGCCATGGCAGTGCATTCCACTTTCTTAATCTAAATGTCACCTTTAGCATAGACCAGAAGCATAAGGGGATGGCAGGCTCCCTCCAAGATAAGCTTGGATGACTGAAGTTTTTATTGCAGCTTACTTTTTGTAACATATTTTTCCCTTTAACAAGGCCTATATACATAAATTTAAGCAGACCTCTTGGCTCCCCCTTTTGTATCACCCCCGAGTGATTCCTTATTAATTCATGTGGCCTCTAGAAGGTGTGACTGAGTGGCATAAAATTTATGTAGAAATTAATTGAGTTCCCAGAAAGCATCAGAATTTATTTCCAGATGAGGGTTTAAATTTGTGTGGTGGAATCCCCAGGAAAATTTTCTGAAAAGAAGCTTTGATTCTCTTCTTCAGCACAACTGAAATAGAAGGAGCTCTGAGTGGAGTTAATCCCTTCAGAGCAGTGCATAGGTCAGTGTTTTGCTCAGAGATGCAACAGCAGACTGCAATTATGAAAATCTTCAGAGACATGAAGTTGGGGGACTGAAAGAGACCATTATTTATGTCTTTAAAGTGGTGGCTGTGGTTGGAAGCCAATGTCTGAAAAAACATACTCCCTTAACTAAAAGCAGCCAAGGTTTAAAATGTTTTTGTTTTCCAAATTGTGAAAATAATTATAGTGTGATAGGAAGTGCAATTGCACAGAGAGAGTCCTGACTAAAGCAGGCTGTAAATTTGATTTTGAAAGAATCACATCCACAGCACTTTAGTGGGGAAGAGGAGACATTCTTCTGGCATGAGGAATGCAGAGCTTAGTGGATGATGTTCTGCATTGCAGGCTTGTGTTTTGATGGTGCTATTTCCCTACAGATTGGGAAGCACTTAAAAGCCCTTGATTTAGAAAGTGAATACATTATTTTTCTCATCCATATATCTAAGTTATTCTAAGAACTGTTAAGCAATTTCCTCTCCAAACAGAATTACATGCAGGTAATACTGAATTTTAGTAACAGGAATGACCTGCTTTTGACCTGGTGCCATCTGCCAAATGTGAAATGAACTGCCTGTCCAGCTCTAGGCTCAAACATTATCCAAGAAAATCTGCTGAAACTTGGTGTATGAAACCACTGGTGGTCCTTGCAGGTGGCTGATGTTCTGTTCCTTATCTCCTAGCTGCATATAGCTGCAGCCAATGGTTATCTGCATGCAGCTGAAGTACTTCTTGACCAGGGGGCAAGCCTGGATGTCAAGGACTGGGATGGCTGGGAGCCTCTTCATGCTGCTGCTTTCTGGGGACAGGTAAGGATTTCACTGCAAGTGCCATATAGGAGGGTGACATTTCTTTCTGCCTGGACAACCTGTGGAGTACTCTGCAAATGGAATAAATCTGTACTGGGGCTGGGCTCTCTGGACAGCATCTTGGGCTCCAAAAAGAACTGGTTGCTGAGAAAGTCCAGGCAGAGCATGTCTGTGCAGGTGAATGGTGGGAACAATGTTTAACATCACACACATACCAGAGCTGTTTGGGGTGAGTTGAGTGTGCATGCCGTTGCTTCTCATCTTATTCCAGCTTTTCAGCTTTGGAGAGGAAAGCATAAATTGCCTAAAATGCCTCTATCAACTTGTCCTTCTTTCCATTCTTTAGATGCAGATGGCTGAATTGCTTGTGTCCCATGGGGCTAGTTTGAGTGCCAGGACATCCTTGGATGAGATGCCAATAGGTGAGTTTACTAAGCTTAAAAAAAAAGAAATGGCTAAGAAATGGCTGGAGTCCTCACATGGTGCTTTCAGAAGCATTAACATAATTTTTTAGGTGTCTTTAGAATCAAAGTTGAAGTTACTTTAACTGGGACTGGAGTTTTGAAGCCCCTACTTTACTACTGAAAATGCTTCTTCCTGCTCATAAACACAAGGAAGAAGGCATTTCTCAAGCACCAAGTCTTTCTCCTGTGTGTTATCCCTCTGTACCTGTGCTTGGGAGTCTCCCTGCTGTTGAGTGCAGCCCTAAGACTTGGATGTCTAACTAGGAAGGCACGATTTAGTAACATGGTGTTAATGTGAACTGTCTGATTAAGGGCTTGGTCTGTGTGTGCCATAGATCTGTGTGAAGAGGAGGAATTCAAAGTGTTGCTTCTGGAGCTGAAGCACAAACACGATGTGATCATGAAGTCTCAGATGAGGCATAAATCCTCCCTGAGCCGAAGGACCTCCAGCACGGGCAGCCGGGGGTGAGTTGAGCTGGTCCCTGCAGGTCACCCAGGTGTGGTTGCAGAGCACCCTGAGGTTGGTGAGAACATCACATCTGTCCATTCTGAACAAACTCACGAAAGGCAGAAGCTCGCTTTGGTTGCTGAAAGCAGAGCTCCTTTGAAGAGTGGCTTTTTCACTAAAGAGGTGCTATTTATGGGGGGAAAATGGTTTTGTGCCCTTGTGGTTTAAGAACTGCCCTGAGCAGAGGACCAAATAGTGAGAATTTACCCTGTTAAACCACTGAAACTGGTTTTGGAAAATCAGTGCTTCAAGTGGATTAACTTGAGCTTTTCAGTAATACGTTGCATGGCCAAGATGCAGTGCCCAGACACAGTTTGCAGAGGTCTTTGTAAGATGTTTGCTAGACACCAAAGCAGTCCTGCAGACCACAAAACTCCCCAAACAGCCCGTGGGCCATTTCCCTCTACATTTACTCCACTGGTTGCAGAATAGGTCCATAAGGTGAGCTGTGTGAGCTCTAACACAGATTTGCAATGCTACTTTTGAACTCCTTAAAATTCCTCCCACCTCTGCTATCCACGCCGGTGCCTTTGCTTTGCGTGGGTGCCGGGAAGCTAAATCCACGTTCCATTCCAGAGGGAGAGGCTGTGAAGCGTGAGGAGGAGGAGGTGAGAAGAGCCACAGGGTAAGAGGAAATATGTCCTGCTCACAGCTTTGATGCCCCTTGTCCCTGTCCCACAGGAAGGTGGTGAGGAGGGCCAGCCTTTCGGACCGGACAAACCTTTACAGGAAGGAGTGTGAGAAAGAGGCCATGGTGTGGCAGCAACTGGGGGCAGCAGAAGAAGGAAGAAACTCAGGTCTCATTGGAGAAATTGGGGAGACTCGGTCTGACCAGGAGAATACAGACCCTGTAAGGAATCTCTTCTCTTTTATGGGAATCACTGAGGAGGGCTGGCAGTGCAGGATCAGTAGCAGTGGATGGAAGGTGGCTGAAACATCTGTTGACCTCATCCATCAGATGTAGGCAAAAGACCCAACTCTCCTTTGGCATAAGCTGTCTCACTTAAGTGGAAAGCCTGTTTTGGATTTACAGCTGCAGACAGTTTTGAGATAAAAGTGAACCAGGACATGCAAAAAAATAGCATGTGCCTTTCTCTCTAAAGAAGTAAGCACAATAGAATCATAAACTTGCTCTGCAGTTACTTGTTTTTAATTAAGTTATTAGTTATACAGATAAGCATTAATTAATTTTTTTGTGTGTGTGTGAGGCCTTCTTAGTTAAGGTTTCATTTCATGGTTGGAAACGACCTCCTGGTTGAGGCTTGCAGCACTGTAGGGTCTTGTTAGTGTTTTGTGCTGCAGCACCTGTCTGGTGCAAGGGCTGAGTACGAGCAGGCTTGGGAAGTTGTCACAGGCATGAACCCTGCTATGGGGACAGGGAAAGATGCACTTTCATATCTTCTTGTTCCAGAATTCAGTGCTGGAGAACTCCTCCCTCCTCCCGGAGCTAGCGAACAAAAGCACCCAGTGCGACACCGAGATCCCGCTCCAGAACGGACTCATGGCGTCCGCCAGCCCTTACCAGTACACCTTTTCCAACGGGGACATTTGGAGCGTGCACGCTGACCCCGACGGCAACCCGGGCCACGTGCTGCCCTACGGCACCCCCGGGCTGCCCGAGGCCCCGCAGTTCTGGGGCGCCTACAAGGAGCACAACCACCAAACGCTGTCGGAACTGAAGCGGCAGCGAGCTGCGGCCAAACTCCTCCAGCACCCCTTCCTCAGCACCCACTTCAGCGCCGGCATGGCGGGGGTTGCCGACAACGTGGGCGAGGCCAAGTCGCACTTAATCGAGTCCAGGACTTCTCCCTACAGCTCCAATGGGACCTCGGTGTATTACACGGTGTCCAGCGGGGATCCGCCCCTCTTGAAATTCAAAGCTCCCATGGAGGAAATGGAAGAGAAGGTGCACGGGTGCTGCAGGATTTCCTAGTCTCGCCCCGCAGGAAACAAGCCGCGGGTGGGCTGGTTGGAGCTATCGCAGTGGCCAGGCTGTTTGCATTCCAAAGGGAGAATTCGGTTATGGACATCCTGACTGTGCAGCCTCGTTCGTCTTGAATTGTACTCTACCCTGCCAATTACTTCCATTGCAGCCGAATGAGTAATGCAGGTGGAGCAAGGCTCTTGGGAGAGGAAGGGATGCACATCAATATGATGTAAAAAGAGTCTCCTTAGTCTTGCTCCCTGGGGGAGAAGGTATGGTGTTCAGCCTCCTCATCCTTGGGAAGTCGTGAGATGCCTTGGAGCAAAGAAAGGATCTGAATTCAAATCTTTGTGTCTGAGCCTCTTGCTGTAAGTCACCGAGCAGCTGGAAGATGACAGTGCAGACCTGTGTTTTCACTCTTGGGTGATGCACATATCCCGGAGGGGAGGTCAGCCCCCACGTGGGGTTTGCAAGAGTGGACAGAGCTGTTTTCCACACAGCTGGATCCAGCACTTCCTGGGCCTGAGCAACAAGCAAGCACAGATGCTGCGCTCGGGAAGTTTGCAAGGTCTTGCAGTGACAGCTCACCATCACAAACTGTGCCCTGGCTGGGTCCTGTTCTGCTCCTGTCACCTCGTCACTGCAGACTGCCATCAGGTTTGAAGCAGAACTTTTCCTGCAACAGGCTTCACTCAATAGGCTTTAAAACTGATGTTGCAATAAGGGGCCCTGGCAATAGAATTTTACTGCAATAAAATACTGACAAAGGTCTATATTGGGATAAGTAATTTAAAAAAACTTATTTGTACTATTTAGACTCTTAATTTGTTAAAACTGAAAAGACTTTTGTTGATCTCACTTTCCTATTGATTCTGTTTGTTTACTCTGTACACAGATGCTAGGGGCAGTATGCTTTGCGTTGTGATTTTTTTCTGGATTCCCAGAACCACAGGGCTCAGGAGGGATGAGGAGGAAAGGCTTGCCAACACTAATCTAGGAACGCCATGGAAGCATTTCTAATCCTGTAGATGTGACGACACTTGCATTAACCTGCAGTCTTTGGCTGAGAAATAACTGTTAACACTGCAGCAGGACAGGAGATGTTTTGGTCTGACTTCCAGCTCCCGTGCTGAAGCTGTCAGCAGTGGTTAGCAGCTGGCAGAGGAAGGTTTAAATGCCTCTATATCTGCAGGAGTTGCCTGACACCATCAGTACTTAACAAAGCCTCTCTGCTGTGGAGCAGCTGGAACTGTGTTTTGGTGTAGTTCAAGTGAGCCCTGGCAGCCTCTTGGGAAACACCAGCACGTGTAACCTTGGGGTTTGGCACTGGCTTCTCAGCAAGTTCAGGCTTTGTGTACCTGGGGGAGGTGAGAGGAGAGTGTGGAACAGCTCTGAGGAACTGGCCACACTTCAGTTGTATTTAAGAAGTAACTGTAAATCTTTAACCCCTTCTCTGCACGGAGGGGCTGTCACACACGTAACTGTTTGCCTGCATGAATATGTGTCTTCTTGGGCAGCTTAAATTCCAAACTCTGAAGACATAAACCTGTTTGGGTCTCTGTAAGCCATCAGTGGATTAAATCCAGCTCACGTAGTTGTGCTTCAGCCGAGCAACAGCAAATGCAGCTCCCACCCATCTTCCTTTTATCTGGTGGCTGTTAGACATCAATATTCCCCTTCACACGTACTCTCCCTCTATGGGGATCCTCACAGCCTTAACTTTTTTCTAGGCTATAAAAAGTTGACTGAGGCTGCCAGTGACTGTTAAGTGCTACCCTCTGCTCCTCATCAAATCCACCCACTGCTGGGGATGGATCTTTTACATTACAGGGCTGTGGGCTCCTCGAGGCAGCAGAGGTGGCTGTTGTCACCACCACAGCCACGCTGTGCAGGAGGCACTTTTGGACCTGTGAGGTCATTACCAGGCTGACAATTTACTGGTTTGAACTATGAAGATCCAATTCTATTTCCTCACCAGTTTTAGGAGCAAACTAGAAAGTGGTAGTAGTTGGTCTGGTTCATTTAAAACCTCGGTTCTGCTAAAGGCAGAGTTTGAAGCATTCAGAGAAGCTGGGCTCCTTCCATTGTTGAAACACGTATGCTAATTATAGAACTAGAAAATACTTCTTGTGCTTGACTTTAAGGGATTTTAAAGTAATTCTCTAGTAGAAAGAGACTGATTTGGTAACTGGACTTTACTGCATCTCTGTGTGGTTAACAGCAGGTCTTCTGATTACCTTGAGTAAATTCTTCTGGGATAACACCAAGTGTGGCCTGGATATTATGGAACAGGGGAGATGATCTTTCAGGTGCCTCTCTTCTCCCATGGTGGTGAGGTTTGTCTCTCCACATCCAATCCTAAAGAGATTTCTGAACTCACTGTAACAAATTTTGGTGCCGCTATCCACTAGGTTGTAAATGGTGCAAAATTTGGGCCCAGGTGTTGCCTTCCCTCCCAGCAAAGGAGGAGTTGGGCCCTTTTCCTTCTCAGAGCAACTCTGTGCTATCAAGTGTATCGAATCCTGCCTAATTCTGAGGAAGTGAAAAGGAGATCATTGAATGCAATAGTGTGAAGTAGTTTGAGACTTGCTTTCACTGAGAGCTGTTAATACATTAAAACTGCAGGAAACCAGTCCATATTAGATAGCTTTTTGGCTTCCATTGGTATTTCACTCTGTTTATATGTAAAACTCTGGGAACTCATCATTCCAGCTGTGAAGCCTAGTGGTGGTTGATCAAATGTAATCCATTCTTATTCAGATGAGAGTGTTATTAATGATAAAAGTCAGTAATTGATAAATCTTCCAGGATATGTTTCACAGCCCTGCCAAGTATTTACTTACCACTGGCTTGGGGCTGAAGTTGCATCAGGCTGTGACTTGGAAGGCTGTTGAAGAATGACCTGGAATGGATTCATGCTTGTGTGTGGTGGCATTTGAGATATAATGGTCACTGCCTGTGGAGCACAGGCAGAGCTGTTGGTTGTAGGTCTGGGGTGAGTGATTCTGTAAAGTGGATATTGAACCTGTTCCTGGTAAACTATTTTGTGGAGACAAACAGGCTTTTGGGGGAGTGAAAAATAGAGATTCTCTTACACGGGCATTGTAGCAGGCTGCTTCTAGGAATAAGGCTTTTTACTGTAAAATTTAGCAGTGTTACAACAATAGTGGGTTTTTGATATCTATATGTTTTAAAGGCCATCCCAGTGGAAAGCTCTGAGGTACAGAGCAGAGAGCACTTGGCTATTTCATTGGATCTTAATATGGCTAAAAAGCTGTAGAAACTAGAAATCGTGTTATGGCTGGCACATCTAGCACTTAGTTTATTCGAGGAACATTTGGGGGGTTTATGATATACAGAATGGTTTTAGGCTTGATAAATATCTGATTACAGATTCAAGGCCAGATTAGGGTCCCAGTTCAGTTAGCAGTGAGCCAAAGGTTGTAGTTGTTCACACAGACTGTGCAAAGATTTGAGAAGGTGAAAGTATTGACAGGTCTGTTGCAGGCAGAGCTGCACGAGCATAACCCTTCTGCTCACACCACCTTCCTATGTGCTGAATTTGTATTGTTTCTAGCAAATTAACTGGTTGATGAGAGCAGCTTTATGTTCCATGTTGAAATTTTGTAGATGGAGAAAAAGGTGTCTTTCAAAACAGTGTCTCTACTGAGCTCAGGCATGGAAGTCCCAGCACTGGAATGTTAGATAAGGGCTTAAGTACCATTGCTGGGATCCGTTTGAAATCAGACCTGGATCTGTGTTTCACATACAACGATGCGATTTCAGCCCACTTAATTTCACTTCTTTGGTGCTCCTGAATCTTAAAACTCTCCCAGTTTTGGGAAGAACTGGCTCTAGCTGATGTGATTCTGTGCCATCTTGCAGGTGTGGTTGAAGAACCACCTGGATGAGGAACTCCTGGTAGGGAAGGACAACAGCATGGCAGGGCAACAGCAATAATGACTCAGTGCAATACTCAGTGGAGGCAGTGAATTCTCGAGTTTATTGAGCGTCTTATTTCATGGGGTTGAAATCACTTGCAAGCTCCCACATGGCATTACAACTTCACTCTAGTGTCCTTTTGCTTCAGTCTTGGAGCTCTGATTACCCAAATCCTCTCTGCTGAAACTGAATCAGCATTACCATGGAAAAGGGAATATCCTAACTGAGAAAGCAATAGCACTGCTCTCCAGTGAGCCATGGATGAACTGTTGTCCCTCTGCTGGAAGGTTTCTCCCTACACCCGGGTATTTCTGTGCCTTATACTTGCTGAAGGTGTCTCATCTCTGGAAGGTTTGTGGTGACTATACAGTATTGATCTTTAACTTGGAGACTTTTGCAAGGGGATAACAGTTCAGAGCATGCCACATTTTGACATTATTATTTGCTCTTTCAGTTTCTCTCATGATTGCCACTTCTCTCTTCCTAGATACACAGAAAGGAAATGCACAGGGGCTTCATTTTATTTTAACTACTTTGTTGTATCAGTTCTCTACAGGCAGAATCCAGAACACGCTCGTAGCAGCAAGGTCTCACCTCTTACTACAGAACACATTTACACTTTTTTGTTTTGTTTTGCCTGTGGCTGTACAACAGAATGTTGTCCCTGGTTGTTCTTCACCTTTATTCTGTTTTCTTATTGGCCAAACCGGTAATGGACTTCTCAGTTCCCTCACACAATTCAAGCACCACTGGGCTCTCCAGGCAACATCTGCCATGGCACAATTACGACCTAGAATATTTTGCTGTATTTCAACTGTGGAAGCTGTAAGACCCATTCCCAAAGCTACACCAATGCAATGATCTCCCCCTGCAGCTGGAGGGGGGACATGGGTTCTGAAACAGTGCAGATGCAGCCTCAATGTTGCCGTGGCTGTGTCTTCAGCCTTCAGATTGCAGTGTGAGAGTGGGTGCAGGAGCGTGGATAACCCAGGCGGGACTGCTGCGTGTACAGGACGGTGAGAGATGATGGCAAGCCTTCCGCAATAACTCGTAATTCCATCGATCAGTAGTAAACGATGTACAAATAAAACTTGATGAGATGTATTTTATGTGAAGAAAAAGAAATAATGTAAGAACTGTATATTGTATTAGCAGCTTTGTGTATAAAATGGCATTTTGGCAATCAGAGTCTAATATATTTAAAACTTTTTTTAAAAAAAGGATATTTGATATTGTATGGAATTGACTTTATTGCTACTGTAAGTATGAAGATGGTTTCTTAACATGTTGAAGCAATGTATAAAATCTTAAACTTTACGTAAAACTCATGCCAAAAGGGTATGTTTGACAGTATTAGCACCTGACTCAGTGTCTTTAATAGAGAGATTGAATTTTTTAATTTAAAAATTATATTAAATTTCTTTTAATAATACAAAAATGCCACTGAGAGTTTTTTAAATTGGTTTATTTTTGGGTACTCTGCTAAATGTCTCTGCCTCTCAGCTGTCTACAGCCAGGGGATGTCTAAAAGAGGAAGTCCAGGCAGTGGGTGGGTATAACTTTTTGTTTCATCAAGTGCTGAGCTCAAGAAGCGTTTGGACAACGCTCTCAGGCACATGGTGGGATTCTTGGGGCTGACCGGTGCAGGGCCGGGAATTGGGCTTTGATGCTTGGGGATCCCTTCCAACACAGAATATTCTGTGATTCTGTGGAGTAGCGGCAACTGGTGCTCGGTACAAGCGGGAAGGGCAAAGCTGCGGCTGCCTTCCGTGGATTTCCACGTGTCCGAGGCATTCGGTGCAGCATTTCTTAACGCGCATCATTACGAGGCGGCTGATTCGGTTGAGAAGAAAGTACCGCGATCCCTCCCGGCATCGCCTGAAGGACAGCAGGGCTCGGGGCAGAGCTGTGTCCCCAGCCCGGTGAGCTCCATCCCCGCCCCATCCCCGCCCCGTCCGGCCCGGCGGAGGCGGAGCCGCTCTGCCCGGAGCCAACGGCGGCG